>JAVTVY010048202.1:0-22610 GCA_036873755.1 Hanleya hanleyi | reverse complement strand
CAGTCCAGACAGTCCAGCCGCTTATAGCGCTGTGGGAGCGCTCGCTCGAGCTGTTGATGCCTAGCTGAAGTTCGCGAATGGTTAAAAACCCAAGACACTTATAGCTTACATCGAGCAGCCCGACGGCATTTTCGCCGTAACCGAGTCATCGTAGGAGGTATAGACGCACAATGGCAGGCAGATTTGGTCGATATGAGTCGATTTGCTACCCACAATGATGGACATCGGTACATGTTGACCTGTATCGATATTTTATCCAAGGTCGCATGGGTGGTACCCATCCGGACCAAAACAGGGGAGAATCTTGTACAGGCGTTCCGGCAGATTTTCAAGACAGGTCGCAAACGTCTCTATTTGCAAACAGATGAAAGCACAGAATTTCTCAATCGACACTTTCAAGCCTTTCTCAAGAAACAGAAGGTGTTTTTCTTCCATACGTACAACGAAATCAAAGCCTCTGTGGTGGAACGGTTCAATCGGACCTTGAAAGGTCGGATGTACAAGTATTTTACAGCCCAAAACACCCGACGGTACATCGATGTGCTACCTCAACTGGTTCGACGGTACAATCGAGCCTATCATCGCAGTATCCAACGGGCGCCCATCGATGTAACGGAACGCAACGAACATCAAGTGCGCCGTACACTGTACTCGATAGAGCCTAGTCCACTCACTTCACCCCGTTACAAACGCGGAGATGTAGCACGGATCAGTAAAGTCAAAGGTCAATTTGAGAAAAGTTACTTGCCCAACTGGAGTGACGAGCACTTTGTCATTGTTCGCCATAGTCCCCGAAACCCACACGTCTATCAACTGGAAGATCTACAAGGAGAAACACTACAAGGCACGTTTTACGAGGCCGAATTACAACCGGTGGTAAAAACACAGAAAGACTACTACACGGTGGAAGAGATTTTGAAAACGGAACGTCGACGTGGCATCCCCTATCATTTCGTCAAATGGTAAGGTTGGCCCAGTTCGTTTAATTCCTGGGTCTCAGCCCGTGACATGAAACGACTATAAATTCTGCCTCACCATTCCTACAGCGTTCAGTCTAGGGGTGTACCATGGATAGAGCACAAATACCCTTACTGCTGCGCACTCGAACAGGACAAGTCGGTACCGTCGTGTGTATACTAGTGATTCTGGGTGTCTTGTTTGGAGGTGTCTTCTACGTCTTGGCGTACCTGATCTCCTGTTTCAACCTACCCTCACCTACCAGCCCGGCACCTCAACGTCAATACGCTATCAACAACAACACCATCATCTTCGAAGCACCTACTAATCCGCCGTTCACGAAGGGTGCTACCGAAACGGCGGGTACCGAGGCACCCATTACCAGGGGAACTCTTGGAGCCACCACTACGCCCCGGTGGGGAACAGCATCTACCCCCACTTCTACTATGCCTATTCCGGCCCTCAGCATGGGTCCACCGATCAACCCTACGACCGGGACAAAACTACATCCGACGAGTGTAGTAGTGGGTGTTGTACCACGATTACCACGGCAACGGTATCCCCCGGATTACGATCCACTGTGGGATCCGCAACAACGGTGGTGAGCCTCTGAACGCTTAGCCCAAAACACCAAATAACTGCATGGATCCACGGTGGCAGCATCCTTTCACGTGTCTCATCGCTGGACCGACCGGGTCGGGAAAAACACACTTCGTTCAACGTCTCATCGAGGAGCCAGCCCTCATTGCTCCTCCCGTGGCCCGCATCCTTTGGTGTTATGGAGCTTGGCAGCCTGCGTACGAGGAACTGGCACGGAGACCTGGACTTACCTTGGTGGAAGGATTACCCCCAGAGGATACCCCAGAAGACACATTGGTGGTCGTGGATGATTTAATGACCGAAACGGATAGTCGAGTCACCCGGCTTTTTACCAAAGGAAGTCATCATCGTCGGCTGAGTATCATCTACATCGTCCAAAATCTCTTCAGTAAGAACAAAGAGCACAGGAACAACAGTTTGAATGCCCAGTATGTGGTGTTGTTCAAAAACCCCAGAGACGCGTCACAAATTATGCACCTGGCGAAACAGATGTACCCTAAAAACACGGCCTTTGTTCGGGAAGCCTTTGAAGATGCCACCCAGGAGGCCCACGGCTACCTGTTCATCGACTTGAAACAAGGGACACCTTCGGCACTTCGATTGCGGACCCACATTTTTCCCGGAGAGTTCCAGACGGTGTACACACCCAAATAAAAGAACAAGAGCGGACTTCAAACCAGTCACTTTCTCATCATGTCTGCGCGGATACGGAAGCACGCGCCGGCGCTCCGCATGTTACGCAGCGCGCCACCGGAGGTGGTCCGGGCCCTGGTGCGCGGGGCGGACGCGGGATTGGTACGGTGCTTGTGTGAAGTCGCTCATAATGTGTTAAAAGGGAATGTTCCTCTCAGTCCTCTGCAGAAAGAGAAATTGCAACGGCACAAGACGGGTCTCCGAACGCTGGTGAAGAAGACGAGTTTAAAGAAAAAGAAACAGGTGTTACAGCAAGGTGGATTTCTCGGGGCACTCCTCGCGCCATTAGCAGCCTCCGTACTGGGACCGTTAGTAGGATCCATCTTGGGACGCTAACATGGAACATACGAAAAAAATGATGCTGGTCGAACCTCGACTGTTACAAAGTTTGCAATCACCCTCCCCTGTCCCTGCCACGGTACAACAACTGCAGTCCCTCGATGAGGAGATGAATAGCATACTTCAACGCCGACTGCCCGATCACGAGAAAATTCAACTCTACCATCAGACGCTGAACCGGTACAAGACGTTTATGGATCAATATAGGGATGGTTCAACACCACTACCCACACTACCAACACTCGGTACAACCCTACTAGGGGACCCTATTAAAGCCAGGAGCAGAAGCAGAAAAGCTCAGTCGTCATGTTTTACCTCACGTTGCCCAGTAACAGTTCGCTCGATGTGTTTCCTGACAACACCTTGGCCAAGTACGTGACACAGTTACCGCAACCGTTGCATTTACCTGGACGATGGGAATGCGACTCGTGGATATTCAATACACTAACTCGTGGTACAACGTGCGAGACAAGGACGTGTGGTACGAGGTGACCTACGAAGGCAAAGTAACCCGGCTGATCCTACCCGAAGGCCAATACGATACCCCCAAAGAGTTCATGGAGGGCTTGAGAACACTGATGCATTTTAAGTCTCTACGGGTGGTGAGGAATAATTCGAAACCCATCAAATCCTATCCCTTCAAGAATCATGTGGACTTCGATTACAACAGACACAACGACAAGGCATGTCTCCTTCTCAGCCCCAACGTGAGTGTCGAACTCAGTCCTACCCTACAGCAAATGTTAGCTCTCCCTTATTCCGTCTACTCGGGTCCAACCACCGACAAAGGCGACATTGCGATGGATATGAAAGTAGGTATGTACGGACTCTACGTCTACTCGGACGTGGTGGACAACCACATTATGGGAGATGTCAAGACACCTCTGTTACGGGTGGTCCCCATTAGAAAGAAGTATGGAGATCAAGTCACCCAGAGTTTCAACCACCTATTCTACCTACCCGTGCGACACACCGATTTCAACACGATCACGGTGGATATTAGAGATGACACGGGACGCCCGGTGGCATTCGAACGAGGGAAAGTGGTGCTGACACTTCATTTCCGACAAGCTCGTTCTCCCCACTTCGTATAATGTACCTGCCTTACCAGTGCCATACGGCCAGCTATGCCGACTATTACCAGAAACAAACGGGCGGCCGTGGGCCGGTCTTTAGCGGTGCACGTATGCAACGAGGTCACGGACTGGAAAACATACTGGGAAGCATCGTCAAAACGTTCTTACCTCTGGTGACACGTGGCGTAAAAGCGGTGGGCAAACAAGCGGTACGCAGTGGACTGCAAGTGGCCGGTGATGTCTTGAGTGGGTCGGCACCCCGACAAGCCTTGAAACGACGGGCCAAAGAAGCAGGCAGCGTCTTGGTGGTCAAAGCCCTTAAAAGACAACCCCCGGCACAGGGAAGAGTCATTCGACGGCCAACACACCGACGACGCACACCCCAGAAGAAGAAGAAGAAGAAGAGAGACATCTTCGCATAATGGCATTCATTCACTCCGAGCCGTGTCCGTCTACCAACAGTGAATTGGATTTGTGGACTATTCCACCCACACAGACCAGTGTCGCCGAGGGTCGTTGGGTAGAACATCGGCCCCTGGCTAGCCTGACGGACACGGGACCGCTAGAATTTACCATTGAAAACAAAGATACGACCTACCTGGATTTAGCCCACACCTACTTTCACGCGAAAGCCAAAGTGTTGGACAGAGATGGAACGGACATCGCGGCCGACGCGGTGGTAGCCCCGGTGAATCTCTGGCTGCACTCGATGTTCCAACAGGTAGATATCAGTCTGAACGATAAACTCATCAGTACGTCCACCAATACGTACCCGTACCGAGCCTACATCGAGACGCTGTTGTCGTACGGAGAAGATGCCAAAAAACACACTTGTCAGCCCCACTGTACTACAGAGATACACCCGGAGCAATGGATGCGACCACCATTGCCAATACCGGGTTCGGCCATCGCAGACAGTTTACAGCCGGTAGCCGGTCCGTGGATATGATGGGACGACTGCACGCCGATCTGTTCCTGCAAGACCGCTACATGATGAACGGCGTATCCATCAAGATCAAGTTGATCCGTTCCCCACCCACTTTCGCTTTGATAGCCGGTGGAGATCCCGCCCATTACAAGATCATCATAGAAGATGCAGCCCTGTTTGTCCGCACGGTGGATTTGCAACAGAGGGTGTTGGTGAGTCACATGGAAGCCTTATCGAAAAAACCAGCCCTGTACCCCGTCCGACGCGTCCAAAGGTGTTCTCTGTGCCAGCAGGTACGATGATGGCCAATCGTCAAAATTTATTTCTAGGGGATCTGCCTAAACGGCTTACCCTGGCGTGTGTCACCAATAGCAGTTTCAATGGCCAGTAGACTTTCAACATCAACTTTGTGGCACTGCACGTGGCCGGTCATCAAATCCCAGCCCGGCCGTTACAACCGGATTTTGGTAACCATCACTATGTGCGGAGCTACCTGCACCTGTTTACAGGCACAGGACAAAACAATCAGGACGAAGGAAATACCATCACTCGACGAGACTTTGCCCGTGGGTACACTTTGTTCGCCTTCGACCTCACCCCTACCTTGAAACACGATCATCAACTGGCCTTGCTCAAGAAAGGAAATTTACGGTTGGAACTGCGTTTCTCGGTAGCTCTACCCCATACCATTAACGTGATTTACTACGCCGAGTTTGATAACGTCATCACCGTGGATCAGCAAAGAAACGTCCTGTGTGACTACGCCAGCTAGAGTCATGGATACAGAGCAGCTCATCGCCATACTCCAGCGGGATCCCCTGGTACCCTTTCGAGGTGTGTTTCCACGCAATGTCTTTCCCACCCCATCCACCCCTGCGGCCTACATTCTGAATACTGACCCTGGTACTCGACCGGGTGAACATTGGGTGGCTGTATACGTGGACGCCCGGGGTCAAGGAGAATACTTTGATTCCTACGGACTTGCACCCGTGCATCCCGATTTGACCCAGTTCATGGACGAATCTACTACAGTCTGGCGTTGGAATACTAAAAGATTACAAGGACTCTTGAGTAGTGTATGCGGACAGTACTGTGTGTTTTATCTCCCTCGCCGGAGTAGAGGACATTCTATGCAAACGATCGTACAAATGTTTGATGATTATTCTCAAGCCGAAGACTGTGATGTCTTAGTGTACGACTGGACTGCCTCTCGTTTTAATGTTCATGCCCCATTTCACTGAGCAGTGTTCTTATTGTTTGTCCAGGTAGGTGATACTCCATCGGGAAGGACTTTCCGTTTCGGGTAGAAAAATGTGAAGGCATCTCGTTTATGGATGTACGTCCGCATCTGGTGGTCGACGACCCGGAATCCTCTATTAGTACCACTCGCACTGGCCTGGCTTTGCAGCACGCCCAGGTAGAGGGATTTGTCGATGGCAGGGTCAGGTCGGTTGACACCTTTGCAACTAAACTTGTTGTTTCTATCTCCACCGTAATAATAGTACGTTTTGGACGACAGGGCGATCATGGCATCTCCACTCCACTCTGAACTTGAAGAGACCCGGCGTCCGCTTGTCGTACTGGTAATGGTCGCGTCGAGGTAGCCACTGGTCCCGTTCCGCCTCATACTGCGCGCGTAATTCGGGTTTGACGAGTGACTCCCAATCCGCATTAGAGACGGCCATGTAGGCAGAGTCCGTGTCCATCTCCATGAGTTGCCAGTCTGATGGGTTGAAATACACCGCCATGAAATCGTATAAAAATTGCAGCATCCTCAGCTTGGCCACCTGGTATACCATACATCCAATTTGGAGCGGAAGGTTGTAACGAATGGTCTTCTTGGCTGAACTGACTTCATACGTATCATCATCGATGACGTCCACGGATCGAAACAGAGGCGAGTTGATCTTTTTGCGCGCTTGTTGGGTGGTGCAGATATTCACGTTGACATGCTTGTCTTGGTTGGTGACCGTTTTTCCATAGTAACCATTGCCCGTGAGTTTCCAGGATTCGCCGATAATGGCCTGACTAGGATCTTTATCGCTTTGACGACGGGCAGATGTGACGATGTCGGCATGCCTCGCAAAACAGTCGTTCGGTACGTACTGAAGGACTTGGTACACTCGCGTCACTTCGAGGCCGTGGCTCATGTACCACTGTAGCAGAGGGGTACCCAGCAAGATTTTTTCTCCCAACATGCTCCCGATCAGCATCCGACGAGGACGAGGCAGGCATTCGTGTTGCTTGCTCAGCATAAGCGCCCATGGTGTCTCCAATGCCATCCCGACTCACCAGCGTGTTTTTAGAGATGGGAGGGCACTGGGCGAATAGTGGCTTGAGGTTGTCTGGAACATGCAGATCGCATTCTACAAACCCGTAGAGGTCCCCGGAACGAACGGCGTCGAGAAGCTGTGGCTGGATAAGGAGTCGTCGGCGACTGAGAGGGTACTCTCGCGCTTTAACGAAGCGGCGTAAGTATCTCTTTCACGTAATCCCCGTTCTTCACCACTTCTGCCCGTAGTTCTTCCGCCGATTTTCCACGTCGTTCGTTGAAGCGGCCAGCGCTGGAATGGCATTGGTGGCCGTGCCAGTAACACCCGTAAAATTGGAATACGGTGGGTTTATTGTGGAGTATAGCAAACCCATCGACGGGGAGTCGACGATCTCCTATCTGCTTCTCTGTGGCGTTGGTTTGGTGTCGTATAGAAATTCCCCGTCGATCGGCTTCCCAGTCCAACCACTGGTCAGCCAGAGTCAGCCAGATGCTTGTACGGTGTACGTTCAGGTCGGAAATGCTGGCCTTCCGCCAACCAGCGTGTATAATGCCCACTGGGCATGGGTTGGGCGAGAGACCACAGATACAGGGCATTGGCGTCAAATCCGATGATTTTGGCACAGGGTTTCCCACCTGGAAGGGTGGTGACGTCCTTCTCGTGATAACGGTGGAGAATAAGGCTGGGTCCGCCGACGATATTCTGCTTTAAACATTCATACATGTCCTCGTCTTTTTGTTGTATGAGTGAAAAGTACGTGGAACAATCTTGAAAAAGATGGCGAAGCGCGAGACCCGGTAAACTGAAGCACTCTTTGAATATGTCCACGTGCATTTGATCCCGAAAGAGTTGGGCCATTTTCTCGGCCGCTTCGAGGAAGGGAACCACGTCTAAGTTGTTATAATACACTAAGAAATCACGCAAGGTCTGCATATGTTGGTCGTTCCATACTTGCTGTAGTTCCCGGTACGTGTCTTCCGGACATCCCACTTGCTTCAGATCGTCGAAGAAAGCGTCCCGGGGTGGTAACTGTGTTCCTTTCAAGCGGTCGATCTTTGACATATGGGTGTAAGGGAACCTCCCTTTGGTTTGTGCACAGTCATAGGCCTTTACCCACTGATCGTAGCTGTAATTTGGAGCTAAGTAGTTGCGTACATCCAGGAAATGGAGTGATGTGGTGGTGAGGGCCATGTGGTTGTTGATCTTTTTGATGACGGACTTGATGGTATCGGACTGGGCCAAGTAAGGGTAGAGAAATTCCTTCACCATGTTCAAGTCGTATCGCCCCGAATTGAAGCCGAGCACAGGTAACTGGCCTAGGTATTGTAGGAAGCGCAACTTCAGTTTCTCCGAATACGGCTTGGATAAGGGTACAGCCTCCGCCTGAATGTCCTGCATCGCCGACTCCGACTCCGTCTCCAACTCCGTTTCCGACTCTTCATCGTCGCTGAAGGACACACCAGGTGTAGGAATACGATCGTCGAGTTGGTCCAGCACGTCCTCGAACTTGGACACCAGCATTTCTGTACTGGCCTCACTCACTGCCTCTAAATACTCCATCATCCGAGTAATCAACTCAGGGGAGTCCCCAGTGGACACGAAAGAGACAGGTGCAGCGTCATTGCCGGGTACGTTGCTGCAAATACTGACACTCAGGGGAATATGGCGCTGTGTCCACTGCGTTTTGGCTGAGAAAATGTCCATGGGTTCCAAAATGGCCTCGAAATCATAACAGGCCCGGTAGGGAAAATAACGGTCTTCTAGTGGTATGACAATCCCCTCACCAGCCAGGTCTTCGAAAATAGTAGGCGTGTTATGGTACACTCCACCAGGAAATTTGCGTTTCACAGCGTTGTCACAAATCTTTTCGTGCCGATGTAAAAGCCCAGAGTGGTCAAACACACGCTGGCATTGAGAACAACTGTAGGATTGCGCGTACAGGCTCATATCGTAGATCAGCGAAAAATGACTCACCCCTCCGTTGTCGAAGACATTGACTTTCATCGTAGAGGCATACCGTTCTGTTGAGCGATGAACCAATTCAGCCACAAATGTATCCTCCTCCTCCTTCGGTAGTAAACGGTACACAAAGATATTTTCGTGACGAAAAATGTGACGTTCGTCACCATTTCTACAGTCCATTTGGTGTTGGGACGTTCAACCGAGCCCATTCCAGTGGATCCAACGTAGTCAGTTGGTCGATGGGTGGCTCCAGAGAAATAGCATCCGTCACCGTGAATGGCTGGTCAAACACATAGGAATTATTACTGGGGTAGAAATACTGCAGTTGGTCCGTCTCTTTGTGCCGTAAGATATACCCAAATGTCACATTCAATTTGAAGGCTGTCACCTGATCTGTAAAAATGTTCTCGGCGTAAGTAGGAAGATGCGTGAGGTCCTCCAACCGGAACTTATACAAATCCAACAGACGACGGTGACGGTGGAAACAACGGCGTATCGTGGTCCAGTGACGGCGGTACAACGCACTCACACGCTCGTCTTCGGGTAAGACTTCAGCCGGGGGCGCTCCTGGATCCTCTGGAAAATCTTCTCCACGTCTCATGCTATCGGTCTGGCTTCAGGCTCCACTGGTAGCTGGTCACTCCTCAGGTAGACTGGTCACTCCTCAGGTAGGCTGGCTCAGGCTGGTCAGGTAGGTCCGATCAGCAGGGCAAGGAATGAAGCAATCCCCTAAAAATTCCAACTTTTATACGTTTTTCCGTGACATTCGTGTCTTTTCGGCAACCTCCGTGTCTCTTCGGTCACCTCCGTGTCTCTTCGGTCACCTCCGTGTCTTTTCGGTAACCTCCGTGACATCTTCGGCCACCTCCGTGTCTCTTCGGTGACCTCCGTGACATCTTCGGTAACTTCCGTGTCTCTTCGGGCACCTCCGTGACATCTTCGGTCACATCCGTGTCTCTTCGGTCACCTTCGTAACTACCCGACTGTTCCCGTGTAAACTCGGATGTACCCGGAACACACAGCTAAAGGACCCGGATATAAGTCCCCGGATGTACAGGTCAGTACACGCATTCCTATCATTCAATATGACCTTGAACTATCACCTGATCTCCCCGTGATGGAAAAACCCCAAATACAAGTCAGTACAGGCATCCCATCAATGGTATTGCCAAAGGACCCGGATATAGGTCAATCCTAAACTACACGGCTGTTCCCGTGTGAACCCGTGTGAACCCGGATCACACAGCTAAAGGACCCGGATATAAGTCCCCGGATGTAAACCACGGATGAACAGGTCAGTACACGCATTCCTATCATTCAATATGACCTTGAACTATCACGTGATCTCCCCGTGATTCCCCAAATACAAGTCAGTGCATGCATAGGTCAAGCCCGATTCACGCAGACCGGAAGTGACGTCATACACATGCGCACTCCCCGTGATGGAAAAGCCCCAACCCTAACATGTCTAAACATGATCCAAGGTCAAAGACGAGATGAAAGGATACAGGTCAACTCAAGTGCACTCATTGACCTTTGACCTCTCTCACGTGATATGCAAATTTCTGAGGTCAAAGGTCAATATGCGCTGTCCCGTGTTTTATTTACTACTTACTTGAGACAAAAGTTAACCCAACGATGTCTGTAGGCCAGAGATCTCGGTACCCAGAGACCGGTTAGACTGTTTTATTTCTTGAAAATCACGAAACAAATCAGAGGTGATATCACTGCCTATATTAAACAGGGTGTTAGACATCACGATACACTAGCTTGCTAATTTGCAGCGAAGCTCCATGGGCGATAGCCGGCTCACTGTTGCTCGCTGTATTGGCAAATATAGTTGAACTTCATAGCGTGGGCCATTGACAGGGTACTTTCGCCATGTATTCACTACCGTAGACTGACTGATATAAAGATATGAGTAATCTGATGTCTTACTTGCACTCATAGATAGATGTCGGCGTCGGTCAGGGCCATCAACACCTGTACATAATATTGCACATTATTATACAGTGATAAGTAAAGGGGTTACTTGACAGGGTGCTGGGACCCTGGCATTAGTTAACACACATTCCTTATCTCCGTTAATCTTCATTATAGTCCCAACGACTGAAGCCGAATTCAATGCTGTACGGCGCAATTGTATACTTGCAAAGACACAATGGTTTAATTCCCAAGCTTCAACCTCGCTTCGTAAGCCAGGGCTAGCTATTTTTTTATTCTTTCAAAATATTTATACATAATTCTGCATTAGTTACCAGTATAATCAGCACGTTTCTGTACTAACGCTAATCTCTTTGTCATTCTTTTTCACGCCAATGTTACAGTTTCCTGACCTGACCGCACCATTCTATGTCACCTTTTCTTTCATGTACAGGAGTATCCTTTATCCAGAAAATATACCAGGAGAAAGAACATATAAATAAACACACAAGAGTCCAACTGGGGTAAAATATGGTAACTCTTTTAGCTTGCTTAGTTGTTTGAAGTTGACAACCTGTTCGGAGCAACTAACTTTTCATTTTAAGGAATAGATTCAAAGAATCTTCAAACAGTATCTATTTTTTTTCTTGTACTTTATTTCCCAGCCAGTCCAGTGTCCAAGATACAACCTAATTGCATGCATAACTGTTTTGATTATCTATAAACAGCAAGACCGTGTTAAAACCATTTTGATTTCTTCCCCACTTCAATATTATTGTCATATTCCGCCCTTCATTCCCTCAGTATCCTTCAGCCAGGTTTCTAGATATTTCCACACTTTTTAACTGGGAACAAAAATTAGTGTTCCAACGTTTCTGGTTTCCTATTTGCAGTGAGTACATAGATCCAAGCAGTGGTTACGTATGTCCAAGCAGTGGTTACATAGGTCCAAGCAGTGGTTACACAGGTCCAAGCAGAGATTACATAGGTCCAAGCAGTGGTTACGTATGTCCAAGCAGTGATTACATAGATCCAAGCAGTGATTACATAGGTTCAAGCATTGGTTACATAGGTCGAAGCAGTGATTACATAGGTCCAAGCAGTGATTACATAGGTCAAAGCAGTGATTACATACGCCCAAGCAGTGGTTACATAGGTCCAAACATTGGTTACATAGGTCGAAGCAGTGGTTACATAGGTCCAAGCAGTGATTACATAGGTCCAAGCAGTGGTTACATAGGTCGAAACAGTGGTTACATAGGTCCAAGCACTGATTACATAGGTCCAAGCAGTGGTTACATAGCCCAAGCAGTGATTACATAGGTCGAAGCAGTGGTTACATAGGTCGAATCAGTGGTTACAGAGGTCGAAGCAGTGATTACATAGGTCCAAGCAGTGATTACATAGGTCAAAGCAGTGATTACATGGGTCCAAGCAGTGGTTACATAGGTCCAAGCATTGGTTACATAGGTCGCAGCAGTGGTTACATAGGTCCAAGCAGTGATTACATAGGTCAAAGCAGTGGTTACATAGGTCGAAGCAGTGGTTATATAGGTCGAAGCATATGTCCAATCAGTGATTACATAGGTCCAAGCAGTGGCTACATAGGTGCAAGCAGTGATTACATAGGTCAAAGCAGTGATTACATAGGTCGAAGCAGTGGTTACATAGGTCGAAGCAGTGGTTACATAGGTCCAAGCCTTGGTTACATAGGTCCACGCATTGGTTACATAGGTTGAAGCAGTGGTTACATAGGTCCAAGCAGTGAATACATAGGTCCAAGCAGCGGTTACATGGTCCAAGCAGTGATTACATAGGTCCAAGCAGTGGCTACATAGATATATGTTCTTTGGAGTTTAAATCTAGGGATTTAGAAGGCCGGAGTCTGACATCAATTTTTTTTGTGTTCACCAAAATGTCTTCCGGACAGCCTAACGACGCCACAGATATTGACGAAAATAGGATGCTGGTACAGTCGACTTGTACATAAGTCCAATTTAACCCAACATCGTCGTTGTCCACGTCTCGTGTCCGCCGCTTATTGACATTGTCTGGCAGTTAGTCGGTGCTTTCAGCATGTTGTTTTTGTCGAGTACACATTTTCTTCTCCAAAGTGGGGTATGACGTTTTAACCCTCCCTGGCATTTTACCACCACCCCCCCTCCCGACCCCCCACCTCCCCGGTGGTTGTTTGCTCTCCGGATCGACAAAAAATTGAGAGCTGAAACTTCGTGACTTATCATATTGGGGTCAGTTTGAGTCTATTTGCATGACGTCATGTATTCGTCATAGAGTATATATTTCTTCAAAAATTTTGCTTTTTCATGTAAAATCTATTTTATTTCATATCATATCATATTATTTAATATCATATATCAGATTATTATTTTCTAATTTATCATGCAGTTTTTGCGAAGAAAAAACAAATGTAAAAAAATCGAAAATTCTGACCAAAAGATTGGTCCAAAAAGAACAGCGCCCCCTGGCGTCGGATCCAGAAACTAATGGTGTCAACTAGTAGAGCATGTCCAGCATAGTTGATATGCCAAGTATCAAGTTGAAATTCGGTCGGGAAGGGGGTTAAAATAGCCAGTTAGTTATTCAGTTAGCTATTCAGAACAGCGCCCCCTGGCGGTGGATCGGGAAACTAATGACGTTATTTGGTAGATCTTGTCTCACATAGTTTACGTACCAAGTATCAAGGTGATAAAGGGGTTAAAATAGCCAGTTTGTTATTCGATTCTGCAGTTAGTTATTCAGTTAGCTATTCAGAACAGCGCCCCCTGGCGTTGGATCCGGAAACTAATGGTTTCATCTGGTAGAGCATCTCCAACATAGTTGATGTACCAAGTATCAAGTTGAAATTCGGTCGGGAAAGGGGTTAAAATAACCAGTTAGTTATTCAGTTAGCTATTCAGAACAGCGCCCCCTGGCGTCGGATCCGGAAACTGATGCTGTCATCTGGTAGAGCATGTCCAACATAGTTGATGTACCAAGTATTAAGTTGAAATTCGGTCGGGAAAGAGGTTAGCCAGTTAGTTATTCAGTTAGCTATTCAGAACAGCGCCCCCTGGCGTTGGATCCGGAAACTAATGGTGTCATCTGGTAGAGCATCTCCAACATAGTTGATGTACCAAGTATCAAGTTGAAATTCGGTCTGGAAAGGGGTTAAAATAGCCAGTTAGTTATTCAGTTAGCTATTCAGAACAGCGCCCCCTGGCGGCGGATGGGGAAACTTATTACGTCATTTGGTAGATCTTGTCTCACATAGTTTATGTACCAAGTATCAAGGTGATATTCGGTCAGGAAAGGGGTTAAAATAGCCAGTTAGTTATTCAGTTAGCTATTCAGAACAGCGCCCCCTGGCGGCGGATCGGGAAACTAATGACGTTATTTGGTAGATCTTGTCTCACATAGTTTACGTACCAAGTATTAAGTTGAAATTCGGTCGGGAAAGAGGTTAGCCAGTTAGTTATTCAGTTAGCTATTCAGAACAGCGCCCCCTGGCGTTGGATCCGGAAACTAATGGTGTCTTCTGGTAGAGCATCTCCAACATAGTTGATGTACCAAGTATCAAGTTGAAATTCGGTCTGGAAAGGGGTTAAAATAGCCAGTTAGTTATTCAGTTAGCTATTCAGAACAGCGCCCCCTGGCGGCGGATGGGGAAACTTATTACGTCATTTGGTAGATCTTGTCTCACATAGTTTATGTACCAAGTATCAAGGTGATATTCGGTCAGGAAAGGGGTTAAAATAGCCAGTTAGTTATTCAGTTAGCTATTCAGAACAGCGCCCCCTGGCGGCGGATCGGGAAATTAATGACGTTATTTGGTAGATCTTGTCTCACATAGTTTACGTACCAAGTATCAAGGTGATATTCGGTCAGGAAAGGGGTTAAAATAGCCAGTTTGTTATTCGATTCTGCAGTTAGTTATTCAGTTAGCTATTCAGAACAGCGCCCCCTGGCGTCGGATCCGGAAACTGATGCTGTCATCTGGTAGAGCATGTCCAACATAGTTGATGTACCAAGTATTAAGTTGAAATTCGGTCGGGAAAGAGGTTAGCCAGTTAGTTATTCAGTTAGCTATTCAGAACAGCGCCCCCTGGCGTTGGATCCGGAAACTAATGGTGTCATCTGGTAGAGCATCTCCAACATAGTTGATGTACCAAGTATCAAGTTGAAATTCGGTCTGGAAAAGGGTTAAAATAGCCAGTTAGTTATTCAGTTAGCTATTCAGAACAGCGCCCCCTGGCGGCGGATGGGGAAACTTATTACGTCATTTGGTAGATCTTGTCTCACATAGTTTATGTACCAAGTATCAAGGTGATATTCGGTCAGGAAAGGGGTTAAAATAGCCAGTTAGTTATTCAGTTAGCTATTCAGAACAGCGCCCCCTGGCGGCGGATCGGGAAACTAATGACGTTATTTGGTAGATCTTGTCTCACATAGTTTACGTACCAAGTATTAAGTTGAAATTCGGTCGGGAAAGAGGTTAGCCAGTTAGTTATTCAGTTAGCTATTCAGAACAGCGCCCCCTGGCGTTGGATCCGGAAACTAATGGTGTCTTCTGGTAGAGCATCTCCAACATAGTTGATGTACCAAGTATCAAGTTGAAATTCGGTCTGGAAAGGGGTTAAAATAGCCAGTTAGTTATTCAGTTAGCTATTCAGAACAGCGCCCCCTGGCGGCGGATGGGGAAACTTATTACGTCATTTGGTAGATCTTGTCTCACATAGTTTATGTACCAAGTATCAAGGTGATATTCGGCCAGGAAAGGGGTTAAAATAGCCAGTTAGTTATTCAGTTAGCTATTCAGAACAGCGCCCCCTGGCGGCGGATCGGGAAACTAATGACGTTATTTGGTAGATCTTGTCTCACATAGTTTGCGTACCAAGTATCAAGGTGATATTCGGTCAGGAAAGGGGTTAAAATAGCCAGTTTGTTATTCGATTCTGCAGTTAGTTATTCAGTTAGCTATTCAGAACAGCGCCCCCTGGCGTCGGATCCGGAAACTGATGCTGTCATCTGGTAGAGCATGTCCAACATAGTTGATGTACCAAGTATTAAGTTGAAATTCGGTCGGGAAAGAGGTTAGCCAGTTAGTTATTCAGTTAGCTATTCAGAACAGCGCCCCCTGGCGTTGGATCCGGAAACTAATGGTGTCATCTGGTAGAGCATCTCCAACATAGTTGATGTACCAAGTATCAAGTTGAAATTCGGTCTGGAAAAGGGTTAAAATAGCCAGTTAGTTATTCAGTTAGCTATTCAGAACAGCGCCCCCTGGCGGCGGATGGGGAAACTTATTACGTCATTTGGTAGATCTTGTCTCACATAGTTTATGTACCAAGTATCAAGGTGATATTCGGTCAGGAAAGGGGTTAAAATAGCCAGTTAGTTATTCAGTTAGCTATTCAGAACAGCGCCCCCTGGCGGCGGATCGGGAAACTAATGACGTTATTTGGTAGATCTTGTCTCACATAGTTTACGTACCAAGTATTAAGTTGAAATTCGGTCGGGAAAGAGGTTAGCCAGTTAGTTATTCAGTTAGCTATTCAGAACAGCGCCCCCTGGCGTTGGATCCGGAAACTAATGGTGTCTTCTGGTAGAGCATCTCCAACATAGTTGATGTACCAAGTATCAAGTTGAAATTCGGTCTGGAAAGGGGTTAAAATAGCCAGTTAGTTATTCAGTTAGCTATTCAGAACAGCGCCCCCTGGCGGCGGATGGGGAAACTTATTACGTCATTTGGTAGATCTTGTCTCACATAGTTTATGTACCAAGTATCAAGGTGATATTCGGTCAGGAAAGGGGTTAAAATAGCCAGTTAGTTATTCAGTTAGCTATTCAGAACAGCGCCCCCTGGCGGCGGATCGGGAAATTAATGACGTTATTTGGTAGATCTTGTCTCACATAGTTTACGTACCAAGTATCAAGGTGATATTCGGTCAGGAAAGGGGTTAAAATAGCCAGTTTGTTATTCGATTCTGCAGTTAGTTATTCAGTTAGCTATTCAGAACAGCGCCCCCTGGCGTTGGATCCGGAAACTAATGGTGTCATCTGGTAGAGCATCTCCAACATAGTTGATGTACCAAGTATCAAGTTGAAATTCGGTCGGGAAAGGGGTTAAAATAGCCAGTTAGTTATTCAGTTAGCTATTCTGAACAGCGCCCCCTGGCGTCGGATCCGGAAACTGATGCTGTCATCTGGTAGAGCATGTCCAACATAGTTGATGTACCAAGTATTAAGTTGAAATTCGGTCGGGAAAGAGGTTAGCCAGTTAGTTATTCAGTTAGCTATTCAGAACAGCGCCCCCTGGCGTTGGATCCGGAAACTAATGGTGTCATCTGGTAGAGCATCTCCAACATAGTTGATGTACCAAGTATCAAGTTGAAATTCGGTCTGGAAAGGGGTTAAAATAGCCAGTTAGTTATTCAGTTAGCTATTCAGAACAGCGCCCCCTGGCGGCGGATGGGGAAACTTATTACGTCATTTGGTAGATCTTGTCTCACATAGTTTATGTACCAAGTATCAAGGTGATATTCGGTCAGGAAAGGGGTTAAAATAGCCAGTTAGTTATTCAGTTAGCTATTCAAAACAGCGCCCCCTGGCGGCGGATCGGGAAACTAATGACGCCATTTGGTAGAGCTTGTCTCACGTAGTTTATATACCAAGTATCAAGGTAATATTCGGTCGGGAAAGGGGTTAAAATAGCCAGTTAGTTATTCAGTTAGCTATTCAAAACAGCGCCCCCTGGCGGCTGATCGGGAAACTAATTACGTCATTTGGTAGATCTTGTCTCACATAGCTTATGTACCAAGTATCAAGTTGAAATTCGGTCGGGAAAGGGTTTAAAATACAGGTACAAGGATATCGATAAAATAATGACTGCTCCCCTTCGAATATCGAACTGCTAACCGCGAACTGCAGACCAACTTAACGAAGGTGTCCAAGAACACTCTTTTTGTAAATGACGTCAGTGACGTCATCATGGCGGCCATCTTGGATTTTTCACATTTTCTTGTAGAACCTGACCCAGTGATATAGTGTGGTAAGTTTCAGCCCTCTAGCGATAGCGAAAATATATAGGGGTGGCACATTTCACCCTCGCCCCCCCCCCCCCTCTCCAACGCGCAGGCTGTGGTACACCCGAAATCACTCAGACCAGATAGGGTTAAGCTCGGCGTATTGTGCCAGGAAGTTGTAGAGTCTACCGTAAAAGCTAGAGACAGTTCCCGTAAGAGTTGGTTGATTCAAAGCGCCGATCGCAATACAGTTCTTCGGATATTCTGATCTTACGTCTCATAGTGCCAGTAGGCCACGTTTGAGGAATGCATATCATTTCGGAAGGAACATCATTTCTTTTACGTTCCACCAACGTTTGAGGACTATTATGCTATTTGAGGACGTTTGAGGACTATTATGCAAGATTTAAAATTTATGTGCCTGTTCGTCAGGAATTTCCTTTAATCCATTATGTCAAAAAACCATATACCCATCATCCAAGATCATTATATTTCAAGTTCATGGAACAATAATGATCGTGTATTTGCGGCAAGGGTGTTCACACTATACATTTGAAGCGATTGGAATCTGCGTTTCTAAAAATAATAACATGATTTGTTTGCAGCAGAGCCTTGCCAGTAGCATACCATGGCGTTTTACGCCAATAATTGACGTTCGACGTGGAAACGCAGCATACCACGAAATATCGACTGACTACAATGTGGTTGCAAACACTTTTTAATTCGAAAAGATTTCCATGGATAGGTATTTGAAATATATGTCTTGGAAATGAAATGGTCCGCTATTCGAATTCCAATACAGGTAGATTGTCGACCAAAGGTTGAGGAAAAAGCTAATCCTTCGAAGATTCACGAACCGTCGAAAGATATACTCAAGAATCAATCAATTCGCCAGAACTACACTTTTTTGTCAAAGTTTGGAATTTTTACTAAATGCGCCAACCATTGTGGCCGAGATTGTATATTGCTTCAATATATCTGGGTTTATGCACTTATGGCTCATCAATGATCGAACCTACCACAGCTATATTTCCAGCACAACAAAATATCGTTGTTTGTGTCAGTATCGTGGTGGTATTGGATAAGGAATAGCTATAAAACGCTCTACTGACCTAAGTGCTTTAGCGAATATAAGTTCATGCCAATATTCACTGGATTATCATATATTCATTGTCGTGTTTTATCGGAAGACTGACCGCAGTTGATGTATTTGACGTCCAAATAATGACTATCCTGGGGAATCTGATGTCTTTGGGGAATAAAGAGAGGGACAGTCGGTATTTCAGACTATTCATGCGTGTTTTCAATAAAGAGATTGCTAGATGGTAGAGCTAGTTTATCGAAGGAAATTGCTAATATGTACCCATCCTTTAAAATGCCATTTCGCTTTTATGAACGAGAACTTAAATTATTCATCGGAATAAACTGATTTAAAAGAGACGTATTGAACGAACTTACGAGCAATCAGGGACTTATTCAGTGCCGCTGTCATTACCTGCGTTTGGTACGAGTGAGCAAACATAATTGCTTGTCTTACGTCAATAAATATTATGATATATTGTCACAAGGAACAAGAAATTTCGACGTTCATTCCGCTCCTCTCCACAAAGCAAGATGTGCGCTGTGCTGTTGATTTTTTCATGTGTGTTTTGGTTCCCGTTTTCTGATGGGTTTCAAGGATTTCCGCCGCCATCTTTCCTAAGTAACTGGTTGAATATGTCGTCTTCTGAAACTGCTCCGGCATACACAGAGATTCTACACGAGCTGGACGAGGTCCCCATAATTGTTAAGGTAAACAATAGAGAGTAAATGATAACATCGTTGGGAACACAGAACTATCGAGAAGTCACAATGGTCTAGGTGCGATTAAAACAAGAACAGTTTATAAACAGACACTTTATATTTAGTCCCGTGAATGAAGAGAGCATTCCATCAAAATTCATAGTTTGCTCGTTTTTCGTTTTTCCGGGAATACCAGAAACACACTGCTATGGATTATTTTGCTTTCGGTTCCCATTTCCCGTAGTGGTATCAAAATGCGAATTTTCTTTTCTGACATATTATTGAAATGCATAATCAGGCCACAGCAGGTCCCAAAAAGCCCAGGCCAGATAGGGTTAAGAAATATTATGGAAAATGGATTAAAGAGGTTTTAAGGTCCAGAATACTCATGATATTCTCGCACTACACTTCTCTGTTCTCGCGGTGTGGATAATGTCAGGACGTTTATCGCCCTCGATACCTAAATGTATTAGGCCTGTATCAATGAATTAATGTTCAATTGTTGGGAAGTTAAGGACGCACCATCAATAGTACAACCTTCTAACTGAAGGACGGTAAACTTCGGTTCTTTGATTACACAAGAGTAATATCCAAAATGAAAATATATCCTCTGAAGATCTTGCTCATAACATTCGTTAAGAAACTGTATTGAACAAAATAATGATTTTTTATGCCCTAAAATCTCCGTCGGTCAATGTTGGTAACCTATACATTTCTTCAAAAGTTCACGTTTTGACAGTTAAAACCGATGGAATGAAATATCCTGCTTCTCTAGACTTCAGCGTGACTGAATGGGCATTGTTATAGCTACTGTGAAAGCCTCAGCCTTTTAAGGAATTTAATGCATCAGACCGAAAAAAGTAATAGGCTAGTCATCTAATCAAAATCAGACTGATTGTCTATCACATCTACTGAGAACATTTCAGATGCTCTTGAGATTGTTCATTCATATACTATTATCAAGGGTGGTGTATTCCATGTGGACGGTTACCGAATGAGATTGTTCATTCATATACTATTATCAAGGGTGGTGTATTCCATGCGAACGGTTACCGAATGAGATTGTTCATTCATATACTATTATCAAGGGTGGTGTATTCCATGCGAACGGTTACCGAATGATACCGCTCCTGTATTATGTACGCATGCATGTAATATTAGAGAAAACCACTACACATAATGTAGAGTATGAGCTAAAATTATATACGTATGAATACCGATGTAATGAAATCTCCTGCTTCTTTCGACTTCAGCCTGGCTGAATGGGCATTGTTAACTACTGTTAAAGCCTCAGCCTGTTAAGGAAGCCTGTTAGTCATACCTGTAATACATACGGAGACTGATTTGGAGCAACTATGAAAATCTAACCAAATACAAATGGCTGTAGTTACCCCGGTTAGAAAATCTGAATAATTTATCAAATGTTTTAATGTTGTACCCTCGGGGTTGCTAGGTTTTAATGGTGATTGTATATGAAATATGATCAAAATGATTAAGGAAGAGTTGTTCAAGCGAATAATCAGTTGTTAATCACGCCTGTAATACATACGGAGCGTTACCTCACCTGTAATACACATGAATGATTATCACACCTGTAATATATACGGAGCGTTACCACACCTGTAATACACATGGATGATTATCACACATGTAATACATACGGAGCGTTACCAAACCTATAATACACATGGATGATTATCACGCCTGTAATATATACGGAGCGTTACCACACCTGTAATACACATGGATGATTATCACACATGTAATACATACGGAGCGTTACCACACCTCTAATACACATGGATGATCATCACACATGTAATATATACGGAGTGTTACCACACCTGTAATACACATGGGTGATTATCACGCCTGTAATATATACGGGGCGTTACCACACCTGTAATACACATGGATGATTATCACACATGTAATACATACGGAGCGTTACCACACCTGTAATACACATGGATGATTATCACACATGTAATACATACGAAGCGTTATCACACCTGTAATACTCATGGGTGATTATCACACCTGTAATACATACGGAGCGTCACCACACCTGTAATATACATGGATGATTATCACACATGTAATACGTACGGAGCGTTACCCCACCTGTAATACACATGGATGATTATCACGCATGTGATACATACGGAGCGTTACCACACCTGTAATACACATGGATGATTATCACACATGTAATACATACGGAGCGTTACCACACCTGTAATACACATGGATGATTATCACACATGTAATACATACGGAGCGTTACCACACCTGTAATACACATGGATGATTATCACACATGTAATATATACGGAGCGTTACTTATCACACATGTAATACATACGAAGCGTTATCGCACCTGTAATACACATGGGTGATTATCACACATGTAATATAATACGAATATTTACCACATTACACACAGATGATTACCACAAATCACATGCGTTCTACACTTTGTAGGTGTTGGCCAAAGTTACTGATGGAAATAACCAGGACTTTGTGTTCGAGGCAAATGGAGCGGCACAAATTGATGATGACATAGGTAAGATGAATAAAACTGGTCCATGTCTTGTAGCTTACGTAGTTAGTCTGATATGATGAGCACCAAGTCTCATCTGGAATGTACCAGATTGACTCATTTCATGGATAACTTATATTCTACCATGTGAACACTTGAATAACAAAGTGCGAACACTGTGCTCAAACATTGAGAAATAACAAATCTCAATTTTTGGATGAAGCAATACACTTTATTCATTTTTTTTCCTTCTCGAGTTAATAATCTGTAATAGTCAAGCATACTTCTGGTAAAATTGTTCAAACTGTAAAAAGAACAATTTATACACAAGTAGGTTTCCATATTTTCTTTCGGATTGCAGTAGGACACACGTGATCTAATAACAAACAGATGTGTTAACATCACTTTGTGAAATGTTTCATGATTTTCGCATGAATACACACAATCGAAGCACGGCTATTGATACATTCGATTTCGTTAATGATTTTTACTCAATAACTTGGATTTCAAACG
>JAVTVY010048201.1:0-22494 GCA_036873755.1 Hanleya hanleyi | reverse complement strand
ACAGTCCACAAATCCAATTCACTGTTGGTAGACGGACACGACTCGGAGTGAATGTATGCCATTATGCGAAGATGTCTCTCCTACTATTACTTCTCTTCTTTTTCTTCTTCTTCTGGGGCGTAGTCCTTCTCCTCTGGGGTGTTGGACGTTGAATGAATGGGGCAGTGTCGGTCTTTGTCTTTTAAGGGCTTTGGCGATCAAGACGCTGCCCGCTTCTTTAGCCCGGCGTTTCAAAGCTTGTCGGGGTGCTGTGCCTTCCATCACATCACCGGCCACGCGCAATCCACTGCGTACCGCTTGTTTTCCCACCGCTTTCACACCCCGTGTCACCATGGGTAAAAACGTTTTCATAATGCTGCCCAGGATGTTCCCAATCCGTGACCGCGTTGCATGCGTGCCCCGCTAAACACGGGCAAGTTTCCCCCCGTTTGTTTCTTGTAGTAGTCGGCATAGCTGGGCGTATGGCACTGGTAAGGCACGTGCATTATACGAAGTGAGGAGAGCGAGCTTGTCGGAGAGCAAGTGTCAGCACCACTTTTCCTCGTTCGAATGGGATCGGACGTCCCCTGTCATCTCTTATATCCACCGTGATCGTGTTGATATCGGTATGGCGTACGGGCAGGTACATGATATGGTTGAAACTCTCGGTGGCTTGTTCGCCATACGTCTTGGTAATGGGCACCACCTGTAACAGAGGTGTGTTCACATCACCCACAATATGGCTGTCCACGGCGTCCGAGTAGACGTACAGTGCGTACATACCTACTTTCATATCCATCAAATAATCCCCGTTGACAATGGTGGATCCCTTGTAGACGGATTGAGGCATCATTAACATTTGCTGTAGCATAGGACTGAGTTTCACATTCGCGTTAGCGGTCAGCATGATAGAGCTCCTGTCGTTGTGTACGTCGACATCGAACAATATCTCTCTCTTGATGTTCAAGGATATCAGGTGTGTTGCAGCACCCGTGCTGAACTTTAGGGCCTTGTACTTCATCAAGCCATTCAGAGCCTGTATGAACGTCTGCGGTGTATCGTATTGGCCTTGGGGGAGAATGAGTTTGTAGACTTTATCTTCGTAGGTCACTTCGTACCATACTTCTCCGTCTTGTACATTGTACCATGAATAAGGGTATTGAATATCCACCAGTCCACATTCCCAGCGTCCCGGTAAATGTAACGGTTGGGGTAATTGCGTGACATACTTGGTCAAGGTGTTCTCAGGAAACACGTCGAATGAGCTATTACTGGGCAACGTCAGGTAAAACATGACGACGACTGAACTTTCTGGCTTCTGCACCGGGGTTTTATAGGAGTTATTTGTGTGTCCTTAGTAAGGTTCCCAACCCTTGGGCGCCTGACCTCGGCGTTGTGACCGTCGCGGTGACTTAGCTCTGGGGCTTTGCAGGGGATGGCGTGGTAAAAGGGGTGACGAAGTAGGTGGCCGCCGTGCGGGTGTTTTGGTCGGCGTGTGCGGTTGCCATTCACCACGTTCCCAGATAGGGGAAAGTCGAGAGGGCGCTTGCATCCAAACAGGTGACGAAGTAGGTGGCCGCCGTGGGGGTGTTGTGGGTGGCGTGTGCGGTTGCCATTCACCACGTTCCAGGGTAGTGGGGAGACGTCGAGAAGGGGCTTGCATCCACTTCCAGCGTTCACGATTTCCTACCAATTCTTGAGGGGTGTACGTGTCTTTTAACCCCTGAGCAAAGGCTTCCCAGCCCGGTGGATTAGAGTGTTTGCGAGAACGCACCATATCGTTGATTAAATCCGTGATATGAGACCCCGGCACCACTTGGTTGCGAATCAGTAGGTTTCCTTCCGCATTCCAATCCATATCGGCATTCTGTTTCACCCGATCCAACAATAAACGGGCCCTGGTCTTGTAGGCTTTAGGCACACTGGCCAATACTTCCTGTTCCAGCTCAGGTGAGGCCGAGGATGACGGTGGTGGTGGAGGGGATGTAGTGGGCGTAGTGGTGGGTAGTGTACTACTACTAGTACTACTTCCTCTATATTGATCCATAAACGTCTGGTACCGGTTCAGCGTATGATGGTAGAGTTGAATTTTCTCGTGATCGGGCAATGGACGTTGCAGTATACTATTCATTTCTTCATCGAGAGACTGGAGTTTTTGCACGGTGGCCGGGACGGGATAGGGAGATTGTAAACTCTGTAACAGTCGAGGTTCGACCAGCATCATTTTTTTCGTATGCTCCATGTTAGCGTCCCAAGATGGACCCGAGTAACGGGCCCAGTACCGTAGCGGCTAAGGGAGCGAGAAGTGCGCCGAGAAATCCACCTCGCTGTAACACTTGTTTCTTCTGCTTGACACTGCCCGTCTTCTTGACCAGCGTGCGGAGACCCGCCTTGTGCCGTTGCAATTTTCCTTTCTGCAGAGGACTCAGGGGGACATTGCCTTTTAATACATTATGAGCGACTTCACACAAACACCGGACCAAGTCGGGATCCGCGCCGCGCACCAGGGCCCGGCCCACTTCCGGAGGCGCGCTGCGTAATACCCGCAGAGCGGGCGCGTGCTTGCGTACGCGTGCAGACATGACGCTTGAATGAAGGCTAGCCACCGTTGTCTTCTTCTTTTATACTCTCATTTGGGGGTGTACACCGTCTGTAGTTCACCGGGAAAAATCAGGGTACGCAATCGCAGGGGAGCGGGTGTGTCTTGTTTCAAGTCGATGAGGAGATATCCATGCGCAGGTTGGGTGGCATCTTCAAAGGCTTCTCGTACAAAGGCCGTGTTCTTAGGGTACATCTGTTGAGCCAGGTGGGTAATTTGTGACGCGTCTCTGAGGTTTTTGAATAACACCACATACTGAGCATTCAAACTAATGTTCCGGTGTTCTTTGTTCTTACTGAAAAGATTCTGTACGATGTAAATAATGCTCAACCGCCGATGATGGCTGCCTTTGGTAAAGAGCCGGGTGATTCGACTGTCCGTTTCCGTCATGAGATCGTCGACCACCACCAAGGTGTCTGGAGGTATGTCTTCAGGCGGTAAGCCTTCCACTAAGGTGACTCCTGGGACACGGGCCAGTGCCTCGTACGCGGGCTGCCAAGCGCCATAACACCACAGGATACGCGCTACAGGCGGTGAAATCAGGGCTGGCCCATGTTGGATGAGACGTTGAACAAAATGTGATTTTCCCGACCCGGTCGGTCCAGCGATGAGGCACGTGAAGGGATGCTGCCATCGTGGGTCCATCGTTTCTTTTAGGGGATGATTTGACGTTTAGAATGTCGGGGCTGGCGGCGCAGAGGATAGTACTCGAAGGGAAACCGTTGTCGGGGTAAACGGTATGATTCACGGGGGTCCACTTCAAAACTGTTGAGCGGTGTCGTCGTAGTACTAGAGGATGGAGTGGAAGGCTGGCTTCTCAGGGATGATGATGATGATGATGATGATGGAGAAGGATGATGATGTGCAGTAGTCGTACGGATCGTGGTCGTGGGCTGGATATAGCGGGGTAACGTGATGGCTGGAGTAGACGTAGGTGTCTGCGTTGAGACGTGTCGGACCCTTGACGTCTTGGTTGGTAGTGGGGTCGTGGTCGTGGTGGATGATGCAGAACGCAGGGTGTTGAAACAGGATATCACGTACGATAAATCGTAGAACACACCGGTAAATAACGTACCCAGCACCACGACTAGACACACCACAGTACCGACTTGTGCTTTTCGTGTTCTTAACAGTACGGGTAGACGTGTACTATCCATGGTACAGTCCTACACTGAAGGTGGGTGGTGATAGGCGTTAGCATTTATAGACGTTTCATGTCACGGCCGGATACCCAGGAATTAAAGGAACGAGGCCAGCCTTGCCATTTGACGAAATGATAGGGAATCCCACGTCGACGTTCCGTTTTCAAAATCTTTTCCACCGTGTAGTAGTCTTTCGGTGTTTTCACTATGGGTTGTAATTCTGCCTCGTAAAACGTGCCTTGCAGTCTCTCGCCTTGTAGATCTTCCAGTTGATAGACGTGGGGTTGTCGAGGTTTATGGCGCACGATGACAAAGTGTTCGTCACTCCAGTTCGGTAAATAGCCTTTCTCAAATTGGCCTTTCACTTTACTGATCCGCACCGTATCTCCCCGTTTGTAACGGGGTGCCGTCAGGGGTGCACTGGAGGAGGAGTACAGCGTAGCACGGACTTGATGTTCGTTCCCTTCTGTCACAGTACGGGGCGCTCGCTGGATACTGCGATGATAGGCCCTATTGTAGCCTTGTACCAGTTGAGGAAGTACATCCAGGTAGCGTCGCGTGTTTTGAGCCGTAAAATATTTGTACATGCGTCCTTTGAAGGTGCGATTAAAGCGTTCCACTACCGATGCTTTCGTCTCATTGTACGTGTGAAAAAAAAATACCTTCTTTTTCTTAAGAAAGGCTTGAAAGGGTCGGTTGAGAAATTCTGTGCCTTCATCTGTTTGTAAATAAAGAGGTTTGCGTCCCGTCTTGAAAATCTGCTGAAACACGGCTATGAGATTCTCTCCTGTTTTGGTACGCACGGGTAGGACCCAGGCATATTTCGATAGAATATCGATACAGGTCAATATGTATCGATTTCCATTATTGTCAGGTGCAAATCGACTCATGTCGACCAAATCCGCCTGCCATTGCGCGTCGATGCCTCCCACAATGACTCGGTTACGACGAAAATGACGTCGGACAGCTCGATGTAAACTGTACGTATCTTGGGTTTTTAACCAGTCTCGAACTTCACTTCGACTGATGCCTTGGGCCGCTCGAGTCAATGCCCCCACACCACTATAGGCAGCTGCACTCGTTGGATTATAATACAAATCAGTTAATACTTGGTGAATCTCCTTGTTCCCCGACTGCCGCCGCATCACACACTTCGTTGGCCTCCGTCACAGGTGAGTCGATCTCTTCCCGGGGTGATACTGAGTTCGCCCCGTCCGTCTCCTCTTCGTCCCAGGGTGATACTAACCATCTAGCCGCTCTGCATTTTCCACATATAGGCCTTTTTTTCTCGGCTGTAGTAGTCTTACAGAAACAAAATTTTGCTAGTCTTGCACCCGGTTCAGGGAACGCCTCTTCTGTAGCACGAACCCACGCTAATTGCTGAGGGGATCGATCGTCCGGTGACATTAACTGATCGACAATAGGCATTATTTTCTTCAAGGCGTCAAACACAGAGAGAGTTATGCTGATACTGCGCGCATCTTTGTACCGGCCTAGACGTATGCGGTGGGAGGATAGGGTATAGAGGTACATGGCATTATCCAGATGGATGAGCTCTCCGTCCAATTCCCCGCGCAATACCCGTCTCAACTTATTCCACCCATCACGCTCTAGTGTCACGGGATTCCATAACATTTCTGCGGGGGTCCAGTAAATAGCTAGATGGTCTTCCGCCAGTTTGACTTTATCTGCATACACGTATAAGCGCACACTGTGTGTAAGAGGCAAAATGGCACGTAGTGGAAACGACATGCTTGCTTGCTCTCAATGTCCAAATGATACACACTCTGTCTCTTCCCCTGGTATTTATACTATTCTGTGAGAGGCGGGTCGTGTGCAGAAAATACTTTATCCACCACAGGAACTATTTTTTGTAAAGCCGTCCATAGTTCGGGATCGAGTGTAAATCCGCCTCGTTTGAGAGAGATCAATCGGGCAAAAAAAGGGCCGCGAAAAATGTATACATCGTGATCCAGGTAGATAGTATTTCCATTCAAATGACCGAATAACACACGTTTCAAGGTCGTCCAGCCTTCGGAAGATAAAGAGACACGGGCGGGCTCTGGGACGCACCAACAGCGGGAATCATCGGCAATGAGATCGATGCGATCAGGATATATTATTAGGGTACAATCCGAGGTGAGTGTACGGGTTATGATGGTGGATTGGATGTCCGGATAGAGTACGGCGTCAACTTGGCTAATGATAGTTTTCAGCGCCGCCCATAATGCTGGCCAAAGTACAATTCCGTGACCACCGCACTGTTCTAACCGGGGAAAAAATGATTTCTCTCTACTCCGCCGCAGGTACACATCCACACCGACAGGTAAAAAATCGACTTCGGGTTCTTTGGCTTGTAAAACACGTGTCAATTGTGTCCACCCGTCAAGGCTTAAAATTAATTTCACTTCGATCGGGCGTTCCTCGATAAGGTGTAATTCATGTTCATATACGCTAAGAAGCACCTTAGACGTCACTTGAAAGAACGCGAGCTCTTTGCCCCGCGATGCCATACTGAAGAATGACAAAAATATTAGCCCGACACACATGTATATAGAGCGATTCAATTTTTCATTGTTAACCCTATCTGGCCTGGGGAAAAAGAATGCTGGAAGCTGGTGTTAGTTGGGTGTGCTTTGGAAAGAAAAACGAGACCTCACAACCCTACCGCAAATGTATAGAAGTACGTTTCCCAGGATGGTCCTATACCTCCATACCCCATATAGGCATTTTCCCGTAATTTAGGATAAAGTCCGTATTCCGTATTTTTTCAGGAAAATTTTACATACACCCACCCTGGAACTAGGGGAAGATAACTCTGTTGATAGACAAGCCCCGTTAAGCCCGGCGACCTATATACCCCTCATACCCCATATAGGCATTTTCCCAGGTTTTTCGATAAAGTCCGTGTTCCGTATTTTTTTTCAGGAAAAATTTTACATGCAGCCACCCAGCCATCAAATACCCTTCACCTAGGCTTCACGTTGATACCTCACTCGACCCCATTCGACCATTAGGGGCTCCCCTAGATGCCAAAACGTCTATTTTCATGCCCTTGGGCCACCGCGCATGCGCAGAAGGCCGATATGTCAACCCCACACCCAGCCCATTAGATGCCCCTTCACATAAGCTTCACTTTGATACCTCACTCGACCCCATCGGACCCTTAGGGGCTTGCCTAGCTCCAACACGGCTATTTTCATACCCTTCGACCACCGCGCATGCGCAGAAGGCCGATAGTTCAACCCCACACCCAGCCCATTAGATGCCCCTTCACATAAGCTTCACTTTGATACCTCACTCGACCCAATCGGACCATTTTATGTAGGGACTACTTTTTCTCCGCGGAAGCTTTTTCCCGAAACCGAATTACCGCCAAAACCACGGCCAAACCGCATCACCGCGCATGAATACATTTTTTTTTTTTTTTTTTGCCGGAACTTTTTTTTTTTTTTTCGTGGAGGTGCACTCATTGACACCGGTGTCAATGAGTGCACATGCACCCATTGACCTCATTTGCATATTTTCAAAATCCCCTGTCATCTTGAAAATATGCAAATGAAGGCTGGGGATCGGGAAAGTGGAATGCTGGGGATCGGGAAAGTGAAAATATGCAAATGAGGACCGAAAACAAGTGCAATTGGCCACCATCTTGAAAACCGACTACCCCTAACATACAAAAAACAAGCCGCCATCTTGAAACACACACACACAGCCGACTATAAATAACGTGTATGTTCACATACGACAACAACCACCTCGACTGCAGACACTGAAACAAGAGCACGATGCCGACACACAGATGAGATATCACGCCTCAACGAACAAATTATCGACATGAGGGGAGCGATGTTGGGAATGGAGACCACAATGACGGGAATGGAAGAGGAAATTGCCAGACAAAAGAAACTACGACATAATGAAGGAAAAATCAAACAATGTAGTATCTGCACGAATGAAGAAAGCTTATACGCGGTTCTACCCTGTGGACATCTGTGTATGTGCAAGGATTGCTGGATCCAACTGACGTGTGAAGGAGCCCTATGCCGATGCGTTGACGCCGGAGAGGTGCATTTCAAGATAAGATGTCCCATATGTCGAAAACATGTAGGAGGCGTGAAGCGAATATTCCGCGCTTAAAGTGTGTCGTATCACACTATCAAAGGCCCTTTTCAGGGCCAACCCATCTTTCCGAAAGAGAAACTTCTTTCATAAGCACACCAACTTAACATCAGCTCCAATCATGCTTTTTTCCCCAAAAAAAAATTTTTTTCAGAAATTTTTTTTTTTTTTCAAAACAAAAAAAAAAAAATTTCGTACACAAGGTCAAGAAATTTTTTTTGAGGTAGCGGGTCGAGTGAGGTATCATATTGAAGCTGACGTGAAATGCTTCACATTGATACCTCACTCGACCCCATTGGACCACTAGGGGCTGCCCTAACGCCAAACATCGATATCAACATCAATCAACATCAATCTTCAAAATACCTTTTTTTGGGGTTAGAGGCGCCCCTAGTGGACCAATCGGGTCGAGTCAGGTATCATTGTGAAGCATTTCACGTCAGCTTCAATTGGATACCTCACTCGATCCACTACCGCCAAAATAAAAAAAAAACAAAACAAACTTCGTACACCAGATGTTGATATCGATGTGCAAAATAACCTTTTTGGCGTTAGAGGCGTCCCTAGTGGTGCAATGGGGTCGAGTGAGGTATCAAATTGAAGGTGACGTGAAGGAGCATCTGATAGACTGGGTGTGGGCTTGAATTAGGGTAATTCTGCGCATGCGCGAAGATAATATGAAAAATATCAATCTTCAAAAATAGCCTGTTTGAGGTTAGAGGCGTCCCTAATGGTGCAATCGGGTCGAATGAGGTATCAAATTGAAGGTAACGTGAAGGCGCATCTGATAGACTGGGTGTGGGTTGAACTATCAGCATTCTGCGCATGCGTAATCTTCAAAACACCTTTTTTGGGTTAGAGGCGCCCCTAGTGGTCCAATGGGGTCGAGTGAGGTATCAATCTGAAGCATTTCACGTCAGCTTCAATTTGACACCTCACTCGACCCACTACCTGCAAAATAAAAATAATCTTCATACACCAGGTTTTGCTATCGAACTGCAATCCAGTGTCGTTGATAAATGGCCCTGACACGTACATCTTCAGGCAAGACTTCAACCGGAGGTGCGGCTGGATCGAAGGGAAAATGTGCTCCACGTCTCATGCTTTTCGTCTCATACAAGCGGATAGGCAAGCAAGGCAGGCAGGCAGGCAGGCAGGGAGACAGATCAGGTAAGTCAGATTGAATACACCCTTTCCCTAAAAATGGACTCCTTTTATAGCCCATTGAACCTCATTTGCATATTTTCAGCGGATCACAGGCCGCCATCTTGAAAACGACCACTCCTCACACACACAAAAAACAAGCCGCCATCTTGAACACGACCACCCCTAACACACACACACACAAACAAACCACCCTCTTGAAAACGACCCCAAAGACCTCATTTGCATATTTTCAGGGACAACAAGGCCGCCATCTTGAAACCGACCACCCCTAACCTACAAAAAACAGGCCGCCATCTTGAAAACAGTGGGGAAAAACCCAGAGACCTCATTTGCATATTTTCAGGGGGACAACAGGCCGCCATCTTGAAACCGACCACCCCTAACCTACAAAAAAAAGGCCGCCATCTTGAAAATATGCAAATGAGGAAGAGCGAAACAAGTGCAATTGACCGCCCTACAAAAACAGGCCGCCATCTTGAATCCGACCACCCCTAACCTAGAAAAAACAGGCCGCCATCTTGAAAATATGCAAATGAAGGGTGAAACAAGTGCAATTGGACGCACCTACAAAAACAGGCCGCCATCTTGAAACCGACCACCCCTAACCTAGAAAAAACAGGCCGCCATCTTGAAAATATGCAAATGAAGGGTGAAACAAGTGCAATTGGCCGCCATCTTGAATCCGACCACCCCTAACCTAGAAAAAACAAGCCGCCATCTTGAATATACCCAATGAACCCAATGACCTCATTTGCATAAAACGGGGGACAACAGGCCGCCATCTTGAAACCGACCACCCCTAACCTAGAAAAAACAAGCCGCCATCTTGAAAATATGCAAATGAGGACGAGCGAAACAAGTGCAATTGACCTTGACCTACAAAAAAACAGGCCGCCATCTTGAATCCGACCACCCCTAACCTAGAAAAAACAGGCCGCCATCTTGAAAATATGCAAATGAGGCGCGAAACAAGTGCAAGTGTCCGCACCTACAAAAACAGGCCGCCATCTTGAATCCGACCACCCCTAACCTAGAAAAAACAGGCCGCCATCTTGAAAATATGCAAATGAAGGGTCAAACAAGTGCAATTGGCCGCCATCTTGAATCCGACCACCCCTAACCTAGAAAAAACAAGCCGCCATCTTGAATATACCCAATGCACCCAATGACCTCATTTGCATAAAAGGCCACGCCCACTCATTTGCATAAACTCACGCATGCGCACGCCCACAAAATAATTTCTGCGCATGCGCAGTGAAAACCGTGGTACAAAAGATCAATCCTCCCTACTACTCACCTTGTTCCTCAGATGGACCATTATTGGGAGTTTGAAGAAACAGCTGGGAATTACGTGATGCCGGCTGATATATCTATAGCCACTGGCGCGATCGACATTTTACGTGCAATGGAGAGGAGAGGTCATATTGATGTTGGAAAATATAAAAATCTTATAGACCTCTTGGGTGATGCTAAATTGGTTGATCTCAAAAACCACGTTGAAAAGGAAGCTGAAAGCATTAGGAGACAAATCGAATTGGAAGATGGTAAGAGCACTGCAATAAAATAATAAACAGGACTATCAATTGACTTCTTGTTTAAAGTGTCATCCATGGCGCCGATTGATACACCAAAAATATCATTTCACGAGAACTATTTTGTTAATTTGTTTTGCTGTTCTAGCGAACAAAGGTCAATAAGGTCGTATACGGTGATAAAGGTGTTCGGCAATTCCTCTGGTCAGGAGATAAAACAACACACTCACTGATCGCAGATTATTACTCTACACGGCGTCGATGACCTTTGTTTGCCTGAACACCAATAGATTCCGATGTCATCCTTTGCAATTGATTGTCTGTACATCAAATTAAGTTCCTGGTATCACTCAAAAAAGCGTCGTTGAGCTCGAGATTTATGAAGATAGAATATTTTGTGTAATTTCCCTCCAGTGGATTACGACACATAACTTGACAAGAAAAGGAAATGACATCAAATGTTTCTATTTATTCAAGGTGCCCGTCAGGATATCTCTTCTGGACTGCCTGGTCGGAATACCTTTAGCTCGACAGTCGGAAGTATGTATCTGTAGTTATGTTGAACATTGGGATGACATTTTTGTTGGGCTTTCCTATAGTGAGAGATAGATTCAATTTATTTTTTCCCCATTTTGATGTTACGGTTGAGCGAATTATGATAAACCACGTCAAGATAGGTTTGAAGAGTTAAATCGAAGCTGCTTGGCGGCCATATTGAAGTTTTTCAAAGTAATAAATCTAGGCAATCAGATCTGTCACGATTTCATCAATAAACACTTGACTATTACATTAACTACAGGTACAATCAGAAAATTTGTCATAATTTTTCATCGAAACTCTTGTTCCAGGCAGCTGTGTCTTGACACAAACTCTCGTAAACATAAATGGGTGTTGAAATTCAACTTATTGTTAGTTTGTATGTATAGCCACCAGGACAGAAGCTCGCATTGCTTATTATATAAGTATGTAGGCCTACATAGTAGGTAGAAGTTAGGGAATGTGTCCATGGAGATACAATTGTATGGGCCTCTCTACAGCGGACTTAGGTGAAAAAGTTAAAGCGGTCAGCATGTAAAGGTACCTGAAATGGTGTATTTAAATCATGCATGTGATTTAGGAGAATCTTATCGGTTGCGAATATTGATCGCGTTATATTCTTAACCCTATAAATGTAATACAACCCGCTATTATGTCACCACATTCCAGCCTGCTCGAAGTATATTCATGAATAATAGGCGTTCTAGATTTTAATTACAGAGACGGAACCAGCGGTAATCGATTTATTAATTGGTTAGTTTTTACCTCAGCCGCCAAAATGAAAAGGATAGCGATCTATACAGGGCAGTGTGACTAACGTCACGGGACCTACGAAGTAGGGTTAGGAGGCATTGAGACATGTTTTTGCCAATTTCGAGGTCTCTAGGTCACGTAATTAGGTGATAAACTGGGTCAGAATGTAGGCCACATTGACCCTGACCCAATTAGGTCAGGTCACACTGACATTGACCCAATTAAGCGCATTTCCACGGTCTAAGGAGGAATTAGGACATGTTCTTGCCAATTTCGAGGTTTATAGGTCACTTAAGTGGGTGAAATTTTCATCAAAAGTAGGTCAGCTCAGAACTTGCTGGTAACAGTCCCCTAGTTCATGTTCATGCCAAAAATCAAGCTCCCAATGTCAACTGTTCTCCTTATTTTTCCGGTGAAAGGATTCGGATAGACTACTCACTCACTCACTCATTACCGGACAATTTGCAAATGACAGCCTACTTCGTAGGAATATGCATCACTTCCCAGTTCCACTTCAGATGGGGACCTGCACAATACCAACTATCCAATCAGATTCCTTGATTCCTGTTTGTCGATTTTGGCCCATTCACCCAACCAACTGAAAGATTCTCCACTTCCTGTTCATCTCCTAGCTCTATTTTCCAAGTCCTCCATTAAATGTTGCTGCAATGTTATTTAATCTGTCAAGAATTTCATAACAAATTTCTTTTGTGACTCCCACTATCTTTGATGATATTCCAAACGTCTCTGGGAGAACGGTATTCTTTCGCCGACTCATTCAGCCTTAATTATCATCGAGTGAATGGCACCAGATTGGCAGGGCCTCAAAATATTCAAATCCAGAGTGTGGATTTAAAAGTTTGTAATTTTGTGTGCAGTATCACGTCTGCAGTTATCAACCAATCTTCGTTATATTGAGAAATCCATCATGAACCAAGCATTACAGCATAACGATTGGATAATACAGATATAATACCCCTAGTAGCGGCTAAGAGGCGCAAATTTGTCTGTGTGAATCAGCTGGGGAACAAGGTGAGTACGGACGTACGACCGACACTGATTTAAGGAGCGCAGAGAATTTATAACCCACCCCCAGTAACTAAATATAACCGCCTCATATGTATTGTGCAAAGTACTGTATGTCATGAACCGGTTTTGGGGACCTGAACTTCCACACATGTACGAAGGATCGTTCGCGCCATAATTCGTCAAAAATCCACGCGTTAAACACAAGAATGACGCGCTAAATTTTACAAAGTAAACATGATAACCGACCAATCTGTATTTTCACCGCCTGTATTCAAACTAGTTCATTTGACGCGTCAAGAAGGACACCCACTTTTAACGTCTAACTTTAGACACAACGCAAGTTACGTTCAACTCTCCGACGTGTAGCTTCAACTTCACGTAATGTTCCTGTAGGTCGTCACAATCTTACGATACATGGGCCATTCACGCCATGAATCGCCAACAATTTACGCGTCACACAAGAACGACGCGCTAAATTTTACAACGAAAACTTGATGACCAACCAATGATAATTCAGTTTGACCATTTAACGTGTAAGTGAGCTTTAGACGTTTCCGGATTGTATTGGCAATCCTGTCTTTGATTGGTTGAAACTACAACGTAAAGTGAACAGTCACAATGTTTCCGGTGTACGGCTAGGACGTAAAATAAGAACGACAAGACCGCGGGAGGGAATGAATACCGGAAACGTCGAGATAACGTTTCCGGTACATGACAAACGTAAAGATGAGAACAGTTAAATTTCCGCGAGATGAGAGGATTGGATAATACAACCCGGAAACGTCTAAAGCTCACTTAGATAGCGTCATGTGGACACACGTCGTCAATTTGAACGTAAATTATGTTGTGTCTAACGTTACACGGTAACGGTGGATTTCTTTATTTGACGCGTAAAATAAACTAGTTTGAATATTGGCGGTAAGAATACAGAATTATCATTGGTTGGTTATCTAGTTTACGTTGTAAAATTTAGCACGTCGTTCTTGTGTTTAACGCGTAAATTGTTGGCGATTATAGAGCGAACGGCCCATGGATCATAAGATTGTGACGACGTATACAGGAATATTACGTGAAGTTGAAGTTACACGTCTGAGAGTTGAACGTAAATTGCGCTGTGTCTAAAGTTACACGCTAACAGAGGCTGTCTTTACTTGACGCGTAAAATGAACTAGTTTGAATACTGGCTGTGAAAATACAGAATCATGATTGGTTGGTTATCAAGTTTACGTTGTAAAACTTAGCACGTCGTTCTGTGTTTAACGTGTAGATTTTTGACGAATTATGGCGCGAACGGCTCTTCATACACCTGTGTCGCATACCAATTATTAAGCTTTACAGACGCCCAAATAGGAAAATGACGGACAAGACAGAAGTAGAGGAAAGCAAAAAAATGCACACAGCTTTGTTCGTGTATGTTGGACAGCACCTTGTTCCTCAGATGGGCCATTATTGGGAGTTTGAAGAAGCAGCTGGGAATTACGTGATGCCGGCTGATATATCTATAGCCACTGGCGCGATCGACATTTTACGTGCAATGGAGAGGAGAGGTCATATTGATGTTGGAAAATATAAAAATCTTATAGACCTCTTGGGTGATGCTAAACTGGTTGATCTCAAAAACCACGTTGAAAAGGAAGCTGAAAGCATTAGGAGACAAATCGAATTGGAAGATGGTAAGAGCACTGCAATAAAATAATAAACAGGACTATCAATTGACTTCTTGTTTAAAGTGTCATCCATGGCGCCGATTGATACACCAAAAATATCATTTCACGAGAACTATTTTGTTAATTTGTTTTGCTGTTCTAGCGAACAAAGGTCAATAAGGTCGTATACGGTGATAAAGGTGTTCGGCAATTCCTCTGGTCAGGAGATAAAACAACACACTCACTGATCGCAGATTATTACTCTACACGGCGTCGATAACCTTTGTTTGCCTGAACACCAATAGATTCCGATGTCATCCTTTGCAATTGATTGTCTGTACATCAAATTAAGTTCCTGGTATCACTCAAAAAAGCGTCGTTTAGCTCGAGATTTATGAAGATAGAATATTTTGTGTAATTTCCCTCCAGTGGATTACGACACATAACTTGACAAGAAAAGGAAATGACATCAAATGTTTCTATTTATTCAAGGTGCCCGTCAGGATATCTCTTCTGGACTGCCTGGTCGGAATACCTTTAGCTCGACAGTCGGAAGTATGTATCTGTAGTTATGTTGAACACTTTTTCGAATTTTCTTCTGCGAATCATATTCAACGCTTTCGTATTGTCCGTAGTACATGAGTATTGTAAATACTCCATATGTCTTTAAGATCATTGGCTATAGCTTAAATTTGTCTGTATCTGATCTAGGCCTCCTGACAATGCATATGCTCACATCCGCGGTGAACAATACTCACTGGTAAGAGTTGTAATTTGGAGGAGGCTTCATCCATCTGTATTACATGTGAATTGTGCTAGACGGTGTACCTGTGTTTTGTGAAGCGAAACAACAAAGACTGAAATGTGCATGGTGTTAGTACGTTAGAACGCAGTGCTAATTCTTTTCTGAAACAATGATTCTTACCCAAAATTACAAGAGCTGCAACTATCAATGCATGTACAGAATGATTCGAATTTGTCAAAACTGTAGCTGTCTATCAAACTTCGTAGAATCCATTGAAGCTCGCTTTTTCTAACGAATGCTATAAAAATGTACTATTAATGGATTATTGACTACACAGACAAGACTGATTGGCTGGCGTGTACGATACAATTCTCTCACATTCAACTTGGACACTGTAAATATTGAGGACTATTGGAATTGTCCTTGGCAGTCATGGATAGGTTATGTTCACTTAGTGTTTTAGTATCTATAGAATAACTGTTTCCGTTTGTAGAACAATCCGAATGTTTCCGTGCACACTGCCGAGAGAAGATAGGAACATTATTTGTAAAGACTACACTATGCTGTGAGGCTGAAGATCTTCTGAAAAGTGAGAACGCCCTCATATTAATCGGCAATTCTGGAGACGGGAAGTCTTTTATACTTTGGTATCTCGCAGCCAATACTGAATATCTTCCTGTTGAATGTACATGTAGCACACCTGAAGGTCTAGAGGCAATTATAAACGAAAATATGCGAAGTACAAACAAACAAATGCTTCTTGTGGTCGACGAACCATTTGGTGGATCGTACACACAACACACGCTGGTGGATAAATGGGTGAACATGGTTGCGAAGTTAGAAAAATATCTCAGGTTACATAAGTTTGTGTTTGCGACCCGTAAAGCTGTCTGGTCGGACGTTAAAATGCATCTTGATAAAACCTCATTTTTCTGTAACGCTGTTGATGTTAGCTCTGAAAATTTAACAGTGGACGACAAGCGTAGATTATTAAGAAAATATTCAGATCACCCTGGAAAGCTCAATGACACAGAGGTAGAATGTATTGTAAGCAAAGACAAGGTTGTAGCATACAGCCAGTGTTGCAAGCTAATGATGTCTGCTATAGATGAAGGTATGTCTGGAGCACCACTCGTTGAAATATTTGATCATCCATTTTCCTTCCTTTGTTCAGACTTAGAAAAACTAGCAGACAGAGAGAAAGTCAAATATGCCACTCTTTGCTTTATCATGCTTTGTGGCGGTGAGATAAAACGCAAAGAGCTTGACTCTACTTTGTCAAATGCCACAGATAGAGTTAAGAAAAGAGTGGAAGCTGTCCGTGAGGCATGTGGGTGTCCTGATATAACAGCTGGGGGATTGCAAAATTGTGCAGATAAATTAACCGGTATATACCTTGAAAAAGTACAAAGAACTGGAGAAAATTCCAGAACTTGGGAAGCTTACACTTTTCTTCATGATTCTATACACGAGGCTGTGATTATGCATTATGGAAAACACCACTTTAGTCATTGTTTGAAACTTCTACACCGTGATGTTATTGTACAAATTGTCCGCCCGACAAAGTACAAACCCATTGAACATGAATTTGTCGTCTGCATCCCCACAGACGACTATCATGAGGTTGCGGAAGTATTCACAAAAATGGCTATTGAGGACACATGGGCTTTGCATTGCGTGTTTGAAAACCCCTGTGTAAAAGATAAAGAGTTCTGTATGCATTGGGGGAATTACCTCAAGTCTCATCCCGATGAGCTGGCAACCCTCGGTAAGAGTACATCATGGGCTGGTCGTTGTGTACCTCATTTAGCAGCATTCACTGAATGTTATTGGCTGATGAATTACTTGGATCGTTCTTGCTCATGTCGTGACTTAGACACTCCACTGTGCTTGGCAGCAACCAGAGACGACACAGAATGTGTTGGACGTTTGCTTCTGTCAGGAAATGTGACAGATGATCAAGTTTGCCAGGCCGTGTACTCCTCCTGTATGGCTGGCAGTGTTGAAGCCTTGGAAATGTTATTTCCGAGACTGCTGTCAAACGGCGAACGTCTTGTCAAGATAGTCAGCTGGTGTTTCCAGGCAGTGTGTTTGTGTGGCCAGCATGAGGTAGTGGTATATCTGCTGGACAACTACCACAGTCGTTGTACACAAGAGATGTGTTTCTGTGCTAAGGGACTGAGAGCAGCGTCAAGAGAAGGTCATACCATATGTGTACACGCCCTGCTGTGTCACGGTGTTGACATAAACTGCACAGATGATGCTTTGCAGACAAGTCTCCATCTAGCCGCCTTTAACGGTCGAACAGATATAGTGCGTTCCCTTGTGTGCCATGGTGCAGACGTGCAGACCAAAGAGATAAACGGATGGACATGTCTTCACTCTGCTGCCAGAGAGGGACATACAGATATTGTACGTTACCTGATCACCAAGGGAGGTGATATAAATATCAGAGATATTGACGGTGATACTTGCCTTCGCCTAGCTGCTCTGAGGGGTCACACATCCACGGTAGAGTACCTTGTTACTCACGGAGCTGATATCAATTCCACCGGTGAACATGGCAACACTTGTCTTCATGGTGCGGTCTTCAGCGGTAACCCTGATACGGTACGTTATTTCGTGGCTCATGGCGCTAAGATGAATACCACGGATGCTGACGGAGATGGAATTCTCCATGAAGCTGCTCGGTATGGTTACACAGACATTGCACGTTATTTGGTAACCGAAGGAGCTCTTGTGACGGTAAGGAATAACTATCAAGTGTCCCCGTTACATATGTCAGCCTACTGGGAACATCTCGAAATTGCCACAATTTTAATAGAGAATGGGGCAGATGTAAATATGACGGACTACTGGGGACAAACGGCGCTCCATGCTCTGATGAGGGATATTGCCAGGCAGCCAACGGAAAGATATCAACAAGTTGTAGAAGCGTTCTTGAAACACGGAGCAGATGTTGACATGACCGACAAGTGGAATAGAACCGCCCCAAGTCTGGCTAAACTCATAGGGTTCACAGACATCGAGGAAGTCCTTGATAGATATGGACTTAACACGAAGAAATTGGAAGGTACCCAGGGAACAAAACCTGACGAATTAGAAATAGTGGATATGAAGCGTGCATACATTGATAGGAATTGAGGAATGCCAGAATGATACATGCGGCAGATCGAACATTCAATAGCCAGTCGTCGTTCATAAGGAAATTCGGCGTCCATATTCGACATTCACATGACACTGCTGGTAACAAATTCCAAGTAGATTTGAAAATGAAAAATATCATAATGTTCATATCGTCCAATCAGAAGCAATGGCCATTCGTCTTCAATCCAAGTGAACTTTCAAGTTAAATTGTATGACGCGTAAAACCATTACTTTTTACTCATCACCTACATTTGAGAATTAACAAATATTGACGCGCCTTCCTTTGTACTACATTCAAAGGATATTAAATTCAAAGTAATTGATAATAATTGATTATTCTGCCACTATATTCTGACTAATATAGACCGGCACAAACGATGGTGGCCCAGCGTTTCAATATCTCTCGTCGAATTGTGTGGAAAATACAAGTATTTTGCGAATTATAAGCATGAAAACGCATGGACAGATGAAGTACCAGCGGCGAGATATCTGTGCAGGAGCACCGTCCAACCATGGAACCGGCAAAAAACTACATGGCATCAGTCAGGCAGGGGGTGGGGGCGGGGCGGGGGGTGGTGACAATGTCACACTCAAGTTTGTCTCACTCATATGGTAACAGTCAGTTTGTTTGGTGGAGGAAGCCGGAGTACCCGGAGAAAACCACCGCCTGTCGGCAAGTAACTAACAAACTTTCACACATCTGGGCTCGAATCCGTGCCGGTTCAGCGGTGTGAGGCTAGCGGTCACCAGCGAAGCGCCTTAGACCACTCAGTCACCTAGGGCCCTCGCCAGCTACGCATGAAGTGGACTGACCGTGTTCTCCGGAGAGAATGCACCAGTACCACCAAACATTTGCTTGTTGTCTATGATAGTCAAACATAACAACCATTCTTGAGCTTTGGCATTATGGTTGTATGTATCTGGGGTTGGACTTGTTTTCAATCGTAGGTTCACTAGTATCGATTGGAAAGATGTGTCAATGAACTGGGATGGTTCCAGGTGCAGCAATATCATCAATGTGTGGGTTCCCAGGACTATCTTCTATGCTTGGTTATCTAATAACCTCTCTCTGTCTATCGGTCCGTCGGAAAACTATTCGGATTCGAGTCTAATCTTCGGCGGCCATCGCATTCTTTGATAGGAAACCCACAATAGCCGATACCTTGTCTTCAGCAATGATGGATGATGGATCAATTAATTTCTCTCCTCATGTTGTTCATCTTCCGCGTACAAACACCGAGTTTCATATTTTTCAAGATTTACAGGGCTAAGTCGTATCTATGTCATATAGTGTAACCTAACAGAGAATTAACTGGGGTAGCCACGAGATTATTGTGTATGAAACAGCAATTGACAATGCATATACTGTAAACCGTTTATACAAATATACCATAACATCCATGTTGACCCATTTATTCGGTGGTAGTTTTCTGAAGCAAAACAGATGTATATATAATTATTGAACCAACAGTGTTTACCAATAGAATGCAGGAGAGGGGGAAGCTTTTCCTTATAACTTTGCACTATAATCAAGTCATGCTACATGTATGTAGTTGGAGAAATCGAATTTTCGCTTACCTACTTCGAAACCATGTGCTAATGATGTAAATATTGACCATATAACCTGTAGATATGTTGTAATGTGATATCGCGAACTCTAGTTCTAAACAGTTTATTAATCGATCGAGATCATTATCACATTCAAATGGAAATTACCAAAAACTGTCGCTTTGTTAAATTAGTTTGTATATGTAGACAACTATGGATTATGAATACCTTAACTTGTATTATTACTTTTTTAATATTGACTTGGACAGATTTAAAGACTGGTGTCATATCTGGAAACTTGTCTTTAATGTGATGACAAATTATAATATCAATTCCTGGAATAAGAGGATGTGCATATTGCCCGAGCTGCAGATTGTCCATACATTTTATTGCAAATGTCATTTCATGCACAAGCGAGACGTCTACGCATGCAGTCTAACTTTGTTTTACATATCTGCACGCAGCAGAATTTATGTTATAAAGTTTTCCTTTTTGATTTAGGGTTATCACCATTTGTAATGATACAGGTGGTTAATGTTTTTACATCCATCACGAGCACTTTTAAAATGCTAGTGCTAAGACACTTTTTCTCATTTTAATGGATTATAATTTTATGCGAGAAGTGTTTGCATATACATGTACCTCTACATGTATCTCTATATACAGATCTTAAAAGCTGCCCTAAATTTATACATGATTTAAAGAATAATCTGATCTTCTCTTGTTATAATTTTGCACAGTTGTATTTTATATTGTATGTTGCACTGTATATAGTGTTGTATGGGAATCTGTTACTGGAGCTGGTGCCTGTTGGCTCCGTCAATGAATAAATAAATATTATATGCTTTGGTGATTACATATGTTCAACAGTTTTCTAGTCTCCTATGTTATGCAACTTTTTAAAACAAATTTGGTAATCTTTCGATCTTCATATACTAGGTTAGAAGTTGATAGTATGAAACCATTTCAATGTAACCCGGCAATAGTCTTCGCTAAAAATAAAATTTTCAAATACCAGTATGCCTCTATCTTGAATGTTATTTAGGTTTCCTCAAAATATTTAATATTTACCATTGAATACGTTAAGGTATCATTTTATTCAATTCTCTGGCTTATTCCAGAGCATTATATTCGAAATAAGGAGGAGCCGAAGGTCGAACGTTTTCAGATATTACTTTTATCTCGGATAATATAGGTTGTCACATATTCATTATACTATAGACCAAAATGCTGTTCGGCTTACTCCATTGAAATATTTCATATGTTTTGTCCCAGTGAAAGACTCTCGAAAGTGTGAAACTGGAATGGAGTGTATTCTTGTGGTCACGGTTTGATGATGATATACATCAATATACATGTACAGTTAATATCATTGCAAAATAGCAGGGTAACCCTATCCTCCATAATGCAGGTACACTTTCTCAGACGTACCATGACTAGAGATGATGGGGTAATCCAAAACTGCACTTTTTGTTTCCTGATATAAGTATACCTTGTCATCATATCCGTGTAATCAGAATATGAAATTCCAATATTTCTTCCTATGTGTATCCTATATTATCGACCAGCACAAAAGCCATCACGTTATGGTGGACGGTGTGTAGTACATGTATACGGTATGGTTTTACACATGGCCTGCTGATCCTGTTGCAACTTGTTTATTATATATGAATATTATATATGAATTTAGGCACGGACTCAGAGGTTTATTAAAAATCAACACTTCTTATCCTGGCTGTATGTATCTGGGGTTGGACTTGTTTTCAATCGTAGGTTCGCTAGGTATCGATTGGAAAGATGTGTCAATGAACTGGGATGGTTCCAGGTGCAGCAATATCATCAATGTGTGGGTTCCCAGGACTATCTTCTGTGCTTGGTTATCTAATAACCTCTCTCTGTCTATCGGTCCGTCGGCAAATTATTTGGATTCGAGTCTAATCTTCGGCGGCCATCGCATTCTTTGATAGGAAATCCACAACAGCTGATACCTTGTCTTCAGCAATGATGGATGATGGATCAGTTAATTTCTCTCCTTATGCTGTTCATCTTCCCCGTACGAACACCGAGTTTAATATTTTTCAAGATTTACAGGGCTAAGTCGTATCTATGTCATTTCTATCAATAGATATTTGTGCAGATCTGTATATAGATATATAGATGTGGCTCTGTTGTATATATAGTGTATTTAGTTTCATCCGAAGTAGTTTAATAGCTTGCCATACTTTGTAGTAAACCAAAGTCGTGCAATAAAGAATTGAGTAATCTAACAGAGAATTAACTGGGGTAGCCACGAGATTATTGCGTATGAAACAGCAATTGACAATGCATACACTGTAAACCGTTTATACAAATATACCATAACAACCATGTTGACCCATTTATTCGGTGGTAGTTTTCTGAAGCAAAACAGATGTATATATAATTATTGAACCAACAGTGTTTACCAATAGAATGCAGGAGAGGGGGAAGCTTTTCCATATAACTTTGCATTATATAATCAAGTCATGCTACATGTATGTAGTTGGAGAAATCGAATTTTCGCTTACCT
>JAVTVY010048200.1:0-22445 GCA_036873755.1 Hanleya hanleyi | reverse complement strand
AAAACAATGTGCTCAAAACATGGCGCAAATATCAAAACAATTGCTGGAAAATTCATCCATTAGCTTCAAATCCAAAATAGTTTATCAACACATTAGATGTTCATGAAAATGAAAACAAATAACATTTATCTGTATCAAAATGTCAAAACGCCAACCTACATGCAAGATAATGTCAGAACAGTGAAACAAGAAATAAGCAAAAGAAAAATACAATAATAAGAAGACAAGAAATGGTGCTAGAACCTGCGCGAATGATCAGTTCAACAGCCACTAATACACCAAAACTTGACCTCAAGTGAGAGTACGTTCCGTGCACCAAAACGCACACCCACTGGCAAGAGTGACAAAAGAGAGAAAAAGCAAAAACAAAAACATTACAAAGGAGTATACAAAGATGGGAAAACATAGGCGCGTAGAACAGTCTCCAGAGCACTGTCTAGTTGCAGTAGAATAATCTCCAGAGCACTGTCTAGTTGCAGGTCATGCATTACAATGTCACCGAGTGAAACAAAATTTGAGAACAATAGCCATACAGATTACAACGTATGCAAAAGATATACAAAAGCGCGATAAGGGTCCCAAGCAAATCCATGGGTAAAGAAATACATGTCAAAATGTCATTCACTGAGACGTCAATTATCACATTCAATGCCTGTCAAGAAGTGGCATTCAAACGGCAATAACTCTGGGAACGTTCAAGTGGTTGCGAATGGCAATGTTAGGCATCTGAATCCTATCTGCAAGAAATGCGAATTCTTCACATTATAGAATATCAGACTCTACGTTACAGCCTACACCAATAAGAACACACTTATTCCAAAACAGAATTAACATACCATTTCATTGCAAGAAAAACTATGATGTCAGAGAAAGGATTCACACGGGGAAACTCGATCAGTAATGACAAAAGTATTCTGCACAAAATAACAACGCGCATTATTCAATTCATACCACTACATGGCATCTCAATATTGTTGCAACAAAAATATTCACCACAGACACAATTATTCTGTGGTTATGTCTCCAAAAGTCTTCCATAACTGTCACCAAGTATCGGATTTCTCTAGCATCGCCTGTGCTAATTTAATATACGGTACCCCATCCGCAAAGGTTAACATTTGGGCCTTACGTGTTACTCATTATGAAAGCTAGAAATTTATGGTTGACTTGGACACAATATTTACGTGTTAATTGAAACCAATCTGTCATCCAACATCTTAGACTTATATCTGAGGATCCAAAATAAACAAATAACCACAAATATTCACGATATCCAGGCTTTCATAGCCTAATCGGGGATTGTGAAGGTTCGTCAACCAACACGAACATGCTTTCATAGCATATACCAAGCATTTATATGCTTCAAACCACTAGTACGTACATGTACTCAGTGTATCTTAAGATCTGTCAACATATACGCAATAGTTTTAGTTCCATTTAGCCAATATTGCGTTAAGTGTTTTAGCTTACCAGCTTACACTATTATGGCAACTAATCGCGATAAACGTCCTAATAAAAAAATCGTTGTGGAACCACATCACAATATTATCGTACAAACTTCAAAGGCTAGATTTATCAATCTGCAAATCACTGAATGTACTAGTCACAAAGGAATTCATGCAATCTACCAGTTTCACCATTCATTCATCAACTTCACTGGGCATGCAGTATTATCAACAATTAACAAAACATGCACATTATACGAGAGATGTCAACAGTTCATATAAGGCATTATTATAGCACATATAACATGGTCGTTCAATACATGTTACCAACCTGTTTGGGGGATCAGTCCAACATGTTCCAAGAAAGTTACGAGAACACAATGTCTTAGAGTTCGTTAGGCATGATCCAGTTCTGTAAAGTACACACTGTTCATCACACGCACTATTGTCAATCAGTGGGAACTTCACAACGTCAGACAGAAAGTCCAGGGAAGTCCAGGCAGAGAATATATCACAACACAGTTATGTTTTCAATCACTACGGCCATTTACAAGGCTCTGTTAAGTAAAACGAATCAAACTGTACCTGTAGATATTGTTTCCACGGAATGGACTCGTTCCAGAGGTTTCTGGCACACGCTGTCACGTCACCAAGGAAGAGGAGAAACATGTCGCTGTTATAGGAAGGAACAGTGTTTGGGTCGAAATCTTATCACTGAGATGGACATCACTCACGGCAGTTGTGGACAGCAGTCCGGAATTCCTTCCGGTCAGAATTACAAGGCAGTTCAAGGAGGCGTTGAACAGGGTCACACATTTTACAATGGCCAACAAACAAGGGCACCAAATATTTTCGTCAGTCACCGTCCCCGTCTGGGTGACTCAATTACCGTCTGCTATACCTCAGCAGGTGCAAAAAGGAAGGAAGGTCCTTTACCTGTTCTCTTTGTAATTGACGATTGTCCTTGGCCTGAATATCAGTTCGCAAATTGTCCACAAGTTTCGTGATGCCTTGAGCAATGGTCTGGAGCTCCTGCAGTGGGACACGTGCCAGTCACTGACAAGTGTGGACATGTCAAAACAATGTGCTCAAAACATGGCGCAAATATCAAAACAATTGCTGGAAAATTCATCCATTAGCTTCAAATCCAAAATAGTTTATCAACACATTAGATGTTCATGAAAATGAAAACAAATAACATTTATCTGTATCAAAATGTCAAAACGCCAACCTACATGCAAGATAATGTCAGAACAGTGAAACAAGAAATAAGCAAAAGAAAAATACAATAATAAGAAGACAAGAAATGGTGCTAGAACCTGCGTGGATGATCAGTTCAACAGCCACTAATACACCAAAACTTGACCTCAAGTGAGAGTACGTTTCGTGCACCAAAACGCACACCCAATGGCAAGAGTGACAAAAGAAAGAAAAACAAAAACATTACAAAGGAGGATACAAAGTTGGAAAAACATAGGCGCGTAGAACAGTCTCCAGAGCACCGTCTAGTTGCAGTAGAACAGTCTCCAGAGCACTGTCTAGTTGCATGTCATGCATTACAATGTCACCGAGTGAAACAAAATTTGAGAACAATAGCCATACAGATTACAATGTGTGCAAAAGATATACAAAAGCGCGACAAGGGTACAAGCAAAACCATGGTGAGAGAAATACACGTCGAAATGTCAATTATCACACTCAATGCCTGTCAAGAAATGGCATTCAAACGGCACTAATTCTGGGAACGTTCAAGTGGTTGCGAATGGCAATGTTAGGCATTTGAATCCTATCTGCAAGAACTGCGAATTCTTCAGATTAGAGAGTATCAGACTCTACGTTCCAGCCTACACCAATAAGAACATACTTATTCCAAAACAGAATTAACATACCATTTCTTTGCAAGAAAAACTATGATGTCAGAGAAATGATTCACACGGGGAAACTCGATCAGTAATGACAAAAGTATTCTGCACTAATTGACAACGCGCATTATTCAATTCATACCACTGCATGGTATCTCAATATTGTTGCAACAAAAATATTCACCACAGACACAATTATTCTGTGGTTATGTCTCCAAAAGTCTTCCATAACTGTCACCAAGTATCGGATTTCTCTAGCATCGCCTGTGCTAATTTAATATACGGTACCCCATCCGCAAAGGTTAACATTTGGGCCTTACGTGTTACTCATTATGAAAGCTAGAAATTTATGGTTGACTTGGACACAATATTTACGTGTTAATTGAAACCAATCTGTCATCCAACATCTTAGACTTATATCTGAGGATCCAAAATAAACAAATAACCACAAATATTCACGATATCCAGGCTTTCATAGCCTAATCGGGGATTGTGAAGGTTCGTCAACCAACACGAACATGCTTTCATAGCATATACCAAGCATTTATATGCTTCAAACCACTAGTACGTACATGTACTCAGTGTATCTTAAGATCTGTCAACATATACGCAATAGTTTTAGTTCCATTTAGCCAATATTGCGTTAAGTGTTTTAGCTTACCAGCTTACACTATTATGGCAACTAATCGCGATAAACGTCCTAATAAAAAATCGTTGTGGAACCACATCACAATATTATCGTACAAACTTCAAAGGCTAGATTTATCAATCTGCAAATCACTGAATGTACTAGTCACAAAGGAATTCATGCAATCTACCAGTTTCACCATTCATTCATCAACTTCACTGGGCATGCAGTATTATCAACAATTAACAAAACATGCACATTATACGAGAGATGTCAACAGTTCATATAAGGCATTATTATAGCACATATAACATGGTCGTTCAATACATGTTACCAACCTGTTTGGGGGATCAGTCCAACATGTTCCAAGAAAGTTACGAGAACACAATGTCTTAGAGTTCGTTAGGCATGATCCAGTTCTGTAAAGTACACACTGTTCATCACACGCACTATTGTCAATCAGTGGGAACTTCACAACGTCAGACAGAAAGTCCAGGGAAGTCCAGGCAGAGAATATATCACAACACAGTTATGTTTTCAATCACTACGGTCATTTACAAGGCTCTGTTAAGTAAAACGAATCAAACTGTACCTGTAGATATTGTTTCCATGGACTGGACTCGTTCCAGAGGTTTCTGGCACACGCTGTCACGTCACCAAGGAAGAGGAGAAACGTGTCGCTGTTATAGGAAGGAACAGTGTTTGGGTCGAAATCTTATCACTGAGATGGACATCACTCACGGCAGTTGTGGACAGCAGTCCGGAATTCCTTCCGGTCAGAATTACAAGGCAGTTCAAGGAGGCGTTGAACAGGGTCACACATTTTACAATGGCCAACAAACAAGGGCACCAAATATTTTCGTCAGTCACCGTCCCCGTCTGGGTGACTCAATTACCGTCTGCTATACCTCAGCAGGTGCAAAAAGGAAGGAAGGTCCTTTACCTGTTCTCTTTGTAATTGACGATTGTCCTTGGCCTGAATATCAGTTCGCAAATTGTCCACAAGTTTCGTGATGCCTTGAGCAATGGTCTGGAGCTCCTGCAGTTTTACTGGCTCAGCCATTTTGTCCAAAAATTAATACTCTCAGTGTCCTCGGTCGATCGTCTGAAGCTGTCTTCTCACGATCTTGTAGTTGTATCCAAAAGACAATTGTCTTTATCCTGGCAAGCTCGCCATTATGAAATTTGGGGTCTTTAAGACGACAGGGCTTGTGCGCGTGTGATCTTTAAGATGTTGTAACGCGAAGTCGTCTCAAGACACAGGGATGGTCTTCATAAAACCTAAACAATAATAGTTTCCAAGGTCCGGCTTCTGAGATTTCTCGAAGTCTTGACAACCTCTTTAAATGAGAGAGGATACAACGAAAACGAACTTCAATGTCTGTTGAATATTAAGCCGATTTATTGTAAATTCATTCCACCTAACTTAGGAATGACCGGCATCATTTGGCAGGCAGACTAGTACAACCTCATCAACATCAGACTATTCTGTAAACAGTCATTTTCGGAACTGGAGATAGCAATAACCATTATCGGAGACATGAGCCTCTGTGAGACCTGACGGTTTAGCCATCAGGGAGACCTGGTGTTACTAGCCATCAGGGAGACCTGGTGTTATCAGCCTGACTATATGTGCCGTTCATTCCGTTATATACAAAGCTAGACGTTACAATGTCAATTTAACCCGGCATAAATGTCCTTACGAATTCGGTACAATTATGATTAGCAAATCACAAAACTGTCGCATTGCATAAATTCATTCGTCAAAACCAAGGTTAAATCATTACACTTACATAAACGGTTTCTATGTTATCTGTATAAATTTGAACTTACATAACTGATTCTCACAAATAGTTGTGTTTACAATAACCGACCTAAAGGGCCATGGAATAGTATTTCGGAAATAGTTTTGTCAAAACACATCACAATATGCACACAGATTTATATAAAATTGGTAAATGAAAAGTCGAATATTTACGCATTTATATGGTGATCAAGAATCGACATCTTACAATGTGGACATATTGAATTGACATGACCACATGGCCCCTAGCACCGGCTTGAGCGGTATTAGATACAAATATTTCAGAGCCATGATGTAATAGCTCTATCAAGTCATCTATTGGAAAATGATGAACTATGAGACCGACAGATAGTAAAAAAAACGACCCAAAACGTGGGAGTATTTATTGAATCCACCATGTATACAAGTCACAAAACTACAATCACAATGATTTGCTCAAAATGATTGCATCTCGGGGATTAGGTGTGCCGGTCGTCGCCCATTCAAATAAAAATGTCAATATAATAGCATCTTACCAAGAAAGCAACATGCAGATGAAATCGGTTAGTTTGTAGCCTTTCAAGTAAAATGTTCTCAATGAGTTTCCAATTTCAGAGTTCCACTTGGAGCCACAAGGTTGATTTTTCATAAAATTGCCACATTGTTCTCACGGTCTTCTTATGTTCAGAAGGTTCGACTGTTTTCTGTTATGCTTTTACAGTACAAGATTAAGCCTTCTTCACATGAGATGATTTAGGAAAACAATGTTCAAATGTGTTAAATTTTAGCTGTCAATAGCCGATTATTCTTGTATGCAAATCCCAGAATATCGGCGGACACCGCAATATCTTTACTGAATGCTGAATGCCAAGTTTGTGGAAAGTGCCGACAAAACTACAAAATCAAATCAACACGGTCAAGGCAAACTTCGACAAATGAACAACGCCGAGTCGAACTAGCAAACTAAAGTCAATCGATAAACGACCAGAGTGATCACGGTCGAAACATGATAGGAGATAATTCAGATAATCTGCATCATTTCGCAATGTGGTCTGCTGTCATTGAGAACAAGGCAACCTGGATCGAGTTCGAAGGGAAATGTTCACTTCGATCTGCTGGACATGCAATCAACAGCATATGCAGGGAATGTTGCAATATGGAATTTCCGATGACGTATCTGGGATTTCAGAAGCTTAGTGTATCCTACATTTGCGAGATTATAGAAAGTAGTACGGCAAAGTTCAGCTTAAGTAGCAGATCCAGATTGACTAAACTCGATGCTCGTTCCGTTTGTCTTATCCAGATTTTCTCGTCCGGTGCTTATACGTACAGCGTTCCTCTTATTTGGTGTGAACAATTATGCTGCAGCAAAATTAAATATTACTTTTCGTAACTTACCCGTAAGAAATTAATGAAGCATTACGTTAGAAAATACATTTACAGTGGCGTATATCGATAATTGTGCGACTTTTCTCATCATGGAGCCATTATTTCTTTTCCTAAGAAGTATTGAGTATTCTACCGAGGTTTTACTACAAAAACATGAGATAAGCCTGTTAATAGATCGAACTGATTGCATCGCAGAGCTCAGGTGTCCCTGACGCGTTCCATTAAAACGAAAATGTCGATATGGTGTCTTGCTATCAAAATGGCAGCATGAAATAGAAACCGGTTGATTTGCGCTCTTCAAGGTAAAAAAAATAATTAATAATTATTCAATCTGAGGTTCGACAAAACATTTACATTCTTGAAATCTAACATCCCATTATTGAGCTTTGATATTTTATCAACACTATGGCTCAAGCCCCATCGTATAAAAGTTTTTCCCGTACTGGTTCATCCTACACACTTTATGCTATTGACTCAGTCTTTTCATGACAGGAATAATCGATTTCCCTTGAAATATTAATCCAGTGATACCTTTCATCGCTTGATCAGTTGTGTGTGTTCTCTTAAAATATAGTACATATATATTTTATAGTTAAATCATCCGTTGCTAATCATCGGATTCAGTATAATGTCAGAGTATATTTACTGGATCTGTCCTCTGAAACGGTTATCACCTGGCCATGATAGTGCAATTCTGCCCGAAGGGTATTGTCGTCGTCAGCATCGTCTGTCTGTCTGTCTGACCTAGTATCAGAAATATGACTGACCTAGACCTATTTTATCAAGGTCAAATTCTAGTATTTTCTATTTGTATTTGCTAGTATTTTTTGGAAGGATTAAAGCTAGGGTCTCCAAATTCATATTACATATGCAACTGGTGATTGACCAGAAACCTGTTTCAGTTGACTGACTTTGACCTATTTTTGAAAGGTCATATACGGTTTATTATGATATAACATGAATTATATAGGTAGGCTTTCCAAATTAATACTATGTGTACATCTGGTGATGCTCTAGAGGTCTACTGAAGATGACTGACCTTGACCTATTTTATCCTTGACCTATTTTATCCATGTCAGATTCTATTTAGTACAATATTCCGTGAAAGATTATATCTACATTGTCCAAATTTATACCACTTAATGGCTGGACCTGAAGTCTATGGAAGAATATCACTGACCTTGACCTATTTTTAAAAGATCAAATTGGCAAAAGCTGAACCACAGTCAACCGTACTAGATCACATTTTTGTTAATCTAGTTGTAAAAATGATTACTGGGTGTAGACAATAACTGATAACCGTGGGGTATTGAAGCCCAATGGGCTATTTTTATACTTGTGATGATAGCCGACCCATTCATTGCGGTTCGGTAACTGGGTTGAGTGCGCTTAATTGCTAATGTTTGTTCTTAGAATCTTTCATAATCTGTTTACTGGAAGTCCTTGATTATCAATATACATGTAATGTAGGTAACCGCGAAGAAGTAAATCCAAGCAGTTGTTTGTTTGTACGCGCATGAACTTCCTCTTTGAGAAATGGGATCATCGTACACGTAGCCATGGTCGTACAAAGTATTCCCACTTATAAATATAGTTGTTGTTCAGGTTGTTCGCCGAATCTCCATGTTTTAGTTAATTTATTGTTCCAGTACAAGATTAAACGTTTCCTCAGCTGAGTTAAAACAAATTGTTTGCACGCGTTAAATTTTAACTAACTGCTAATTTGAGTCACAGAGCTCAGGGAGATTTGATGGATACCACAATAACAATAACATACAGATTTCGCTGCTGACTGTCAAGCTCATATCTGAAACATGTTCGCGCGTGTTTCGATAATTTGATTTATTTTTTTTAACTCTAAGGAACTTTTTGTTTAAAGTATGCGTATAAGTAATCTAGCAAAAAATTTCCTGACATAAGTGATCGATTTTTCCTGAAATATTGATGCAGAGACACCTTCTAACCATTACCATGTTTGCCTGATCAGTTACATTAAATCATGCTTTGCTGATCATCGGTTCCATAAGTTTTATTTTTCCTTTCATACACATTTCAAAGTGGTGCTAACTGTCATGCGAAATAGATCTTTCGATTATTGACGCGGAAATTCTTTCATGAGCGTCGGCTATAGAATGTCGGATATGGCGATCTGAACGGTTCTCACACGACAATGGTGATAATGATGAACATATGCCTATGAGCGATGATTAACAGATCAATCCAGCGGTGTTCAGTGACTGTTGTGTCTGAGTTTGCTGTTCAATTCATCGTTAGTTTTTCTTATAGAAAGAGGAGTGCATACGGTTTTATATGCAGACCTGCTAAAATCACCATACATTTCTCAAGGCCAATGATGTCCAGAAAGTTCTATGTTTCAATTATATACTTTTGCAGCTAGTATACAACTGAACCTTTCTTCAGATGAGATCAATTAGGAACATGTATTTTTAATCGTGTTAGATTTAGCCGTCAATAAATGATTATGTGTATAGGAAAACACGATTTTCGTTGTTGAGTGTTAAATACAAATTACAAATATCTAGTCCGTCATTCATAATTCAGCCGTGGTCCATAAAGAATATTCGCGTCCATAATCCGAAAACCTATTCCGTATTCCATATAACAGCATAAGCAAATTCAAAAAGACAGTCATAGTATACATAAACATAGGCTAGTTTCCTGCAAGAGAGAAGCAGTTAACAGTTTTCAATGATGCCGGCAAGACATTATGATGTTACGAAAATATCAAATCCGTATCGCTGATCAGTATTCTTAAACCATATGATATTCGTTGTAAAGTCGTCATCTAGAGAATGACGTATCTCAGCCACGCTTTTATTGTGTCTGTTTATATGAACACTATGGGGATCTTGAAGTACATGGGTTCATACGGACCCTAGCCCCGGGTGAAGCGGAATTAGACACAAGTTACGAAACGTAACGACATAGATATTGCACACTATGCGCATATTTTGCTATCAGCATGCATGCGATATGTATCACCAACATTGGGGAACTTTGCGCGGAGGCGCTTGGCGGTATAGCCCTGTTTCTGAAATAATGTTTTGTGACGTTGATTTAAATCGTCACATTTAACTCAGGATCCAGCAAATACTACTAGGCGAGATATGTATACGCCATATGCAGGTCCAAATATTGGTGTTCATAAAGAATGGTTTACGATGTCGAAATTGTAATCATCTGTTTTGTCATAAATTCGGCGAGAGAGAAAGCTCGCTTCATTTTTTATAGAGACATAGGTGTAAATATGATGTGCCATTAGGGCTATCTGTAGTTTCCTTCAAATCCAGTGAAAGTGGATATATATCCTTCACTGCATCATTTATAAGCGACTATCCACATTGAGAAGATCGTTTATATAGCGTTTGGCGAATGAGAAGGAACGGACTTTGAATTAATTGGTTTTTGAAAGCGTGGGCATATAGTCATATTCATAAGAGAACAGATATATGTAAGCCAACAGGAGTGCAAAATTAGTCAGACGCTTAACATACTTCAATCTCCCCAACTTCCCCTAACCGTTACTTGAGATTATGTAAACATCTGGCTCAGCCATCATCGATTGATATGTATCGTACTGATGTTTCTTCCTTGCTGGTCCATTTCGCTTCAGTTGTGCGATATCGATTTAGTCTTTCACATTCGAAAGAGCAAATGCAATTATTTGTAGTTTTGTGAATCATGTATTCGATTTTAATCTAACACAACCGTTTTGTTTTCATTCTTCGTCGAAGTAATTGTCTTGACAGAAATAATCGATTAAAATATTAATCCAAATACGCCTCGGATTCTTTTGATTAGATGTGTGTATCCTCTTGATTTAATATATATTATATAGGTAAAACAACCGTTGCTACTCATCAGCTCCATTATAATGTCAAAAAATGTTTACTGAATCTGCCAACTTTTAACGGTTCTCACCTGGTAGTGATATTACTGGTGGGCTCACGCCTACTGGTGATAACATACCTTGTCAGCGCCGTTCGGTACCTGGGCTGACTGTGCCTGCTGTTCTGTTGAGCGATAGGATCTCACAGAAGCAGGCGATCTGCAAGTAATCTGGCTAACCGTATAGAAGTAATTCAAAGCAGTTTAATGGTAGTACCCGCATACATTTCCTCTTGGAAAAATGGGATCATCATACAAGTGGCCCTGGTCGTTCAAAGTATTTCCACTTGTGAGCATAAGGTAGGTTGTTCAAAAAATCACCATATTAGTTAACTTATGTTATTACAGTACACAACTAAACCTTTCTCACCTGTGTTAATTTTACCAGTCAAAAACTGCTCATTTGTGTCACAGATTCCATGACTTTTCGGCGGACACCGTTATAATTTAAAATACGGATCTCGGTGCAGAATGTCAAACTCATGTCTAAAACAAGTTCGCCCGTGTCTGTAATTTGATTCAGTTATTCAATTATAATTTTCTTTAAATGTCTTCTTGTTTCCCGTTTACCAATAAGAAATCTGCCATACATTTCCCCGCCATAATTCTTCGGCTTCCCTTGAAATCGAGATGCACCTTATACTCATTATCCAGTCTATTTAAAATTTAGAACATTCATTTCGTGCGTTGCTGACCATCGGCTCCGTTGTGGTGTAATAGATTGTTTATCAGATATTCCCAGCTAAACGGCTCTCACTTGACAATGGTTGTAATGGTAAACACATGCCTTTTAGCGATTATTAACATACCAGTCCACTGGAGCTCAGTAACTGTATTTTCTACGCATGCATGCGTTAGGATCGTTTCTGGGGTTTTAATCCCATCAGTTATTTTACGAGTTCTGTAGGCTATGCAGCTGAATTAAATTCATCTAATAGTAACGGGAAGTTCAAAAGTTTTGACCTGTACATATGCAAAATCATCTTATTTTAGAGAATGTTTATGATTGTTTGTTAGGAAAACCCTGAATGTCTTGGCGGACACGGCAATATTTGTACAATACGGATTTCACTGCTGAATACCAGGATTGTGAAAGAAAGCGCCGCCAATATTACAAAAGCCAAATGAACACTATAAAGTCAAACAATTAACGAACAACTTCGCCGAGTGATCAACGTCAAGTCGAACGACCATACCAAAGTCAATCGAAACACATCGGAGGACACCGCCGTTGGCACATAAAGAGCGATAATTCGGATACTCTGCATCCTTCCACAATCACTGAGAACATACGGCTGTGTATTTTAGAAATGGCAAATTATATCGAGATCGAAGGAAATGTTCACTTCAAGCCGCTGACATGCAATGGACAGCATATGCAGGGATAGTCTGCTATATTGATTTTTCGATGACAGATCTGCTTTAAACAATAAAACAAAAAAAGAAAGTAATGCGGCAAAGGTATATTAATATGACTAATTTACCGGAATGGTTATGTGGACGCATCGAAAAATGATCGACCCATTCATACCCAGAAAATGTTTTACCTTTTTCGCTATGAATTTAAAGAAGCATCGCGTTGGAAGATACATGTACAGTGGCGTAGATTCATAATTGCATGACTTTTCTCCATATGAAGCCATTAGCTTGTATTTAGTATCACATCAAGATTTTGCTAGAAAGACGTCAATTCTGTGGGTTAACTGATACTACATTCGACAGTGTCAGTATATCGAAATGATTGCATCTCGAAGCTGAAAAAAATACGGAGTGAAGTCCTCCACAATATTCCCACATAATCTGTCCTAAACATCACCTGATCCCCAGATAGCTTGCCCCACACAATCCCAACAATTTCCGCAGTATATTTGAGCCAGCCATCAACGTCCACAATCACCAGCTGTCTACCGTAGAGGCACTTCAATGAGGATTGTGCTCCATACATCTGAGGTTTTCCGTCAATTCGTGTATTTTCGAATAAACATAATTGTGCATTTAGATATAATAATATGCTGAATCTTCCAAAGCATAATTAAAAACTGTAATATCTGGGCATAACAGTTTGAAGTACGCTGTAGCAAAAGTAGCCTGAAATACCTAACCAAGCTAAGGAATATGCATGTTTGGGTGATTTTGATTAGTCGTCATTGGTTCGTCATTCTGTTTTTGATTTCTTCTTCTCCTTCTTCCTTTTTCTTGACTGACAAACAGACAGATCATGGCAGTCCCGGAACATCTGAACAATTCATTTGCTATATGTTTTAACATATCTTAACAAAGGGTTTTCACTTTTGTGGAGATTTGATTGAAAATTTAGGAATCTGCATCGCAATTCGTATACTCGTATATGCAATAATCTCCTGCAAGCGTCAAGGCGAATGTAAACAAATGGCAACAAATGAGTTCCAGAAACATACAATTTTGGTGAAAATATATTAAACTGAGATGAAAATATATTTATCCTTATATCTATCTTAGTCGCATATATGATACAGTGGCCATTAGGGGATCTTGCAACACATCGTATATGATACAGTGAGCGATGGTGGAATGTCATTACTTACAAGAATATTTTGTTAATCAAACATATACCCTATGGAATTTAACAAACTGAAGCGATCTGTGACCACCTTGAAGACATTTAGAATTAAATACTTTAGAATTTTCACGCATCAGGTGCAGCTGATAGAACTTTCCTCTGTGGGATATGTGATACGAACTTTCAGTGGCTTAGGTTTGTAGGCACAACTCATTTTCTCTGCCAAGAATGATTTATTATCGTGAAATAAGAATAAAAATGCAAATCTGTTTCTTTGTGAGTTTTAGTTATACGTGAGACCGAACGTTCCACGTTTACAACCCTTATTATCAGTGTCTGGGTTTCCGCGTTGCTGCCATATTTGAAATCGAGTCATACTGTATCTAATACTATCATTGCTAAAATCGCATGGCCACTAGGGGGAATTCGAAATGTAGCATATATGTGATACAACCGGTGTGGAGGCTAAGAATCTTCTAACCCAACTAGGACATTTTCTCCACATTGTGGACAAGTGTCTGTCCTTGGTTGCAATAGAAAAGGATATGAAAAGGGACACTAATCACCAGGACATTCTTATCTGTCACACCGGCATTCGGTACGAAATGTCTGCTAGCCAATAAAATGAAGCCAGGAGTAACCGGTAGCACATATGATAGACGGAACACTGTAGGGTTGACACGGGTATTCTTTTGTGGACGACGACAAAATACTGAGTATGTCGGATCTGACGCCTATACACTAACTCCTTCCCCTGAAACGTGTTACTTGAGGTTCAGAATAAGGAGACTGGAGTTTGACTTCAAACTTTTCACTGGCGACATAACAAAATCATAGATTCTGTTGCAAAGACAAGCACAGGCCGCGTGAAGGGAAGGCTTCAGACCCCGCCTGCTGTTTCATACTTATGGCGACAATAGATCTTCGCCCAAAGTCCAACAGTGCAAAACATCTTCGGATATTCATGAACTGTGAAAAATATATATCAACTAATTATTCTAATACGCCAAAACTGCGTTGTTCTTTCAACAACGTCTGAAAACGTGAACGATGCACGGATCACATAAGGCCAAGATTGTGTTACACAGACATGAACAGTGCGAGTTGCAGATGCGTCTTCTGCCATTTTATTGCAAATGTTTTATTGCTGTCGGCTGACTCATTATGAAAGTTCATACATCTACATTATTTCGCTTAAAGTTTGCCATATGTCCTGGCGGAAAGCCCCTGAGACGTTATGTTTGTCTATGACTTTTCACGTTCGACTGAAAATAAAGTGGCCTGTACAGTTACGTCAAAATTGTGTAAAGAATTAACCGCTGATGAAGTGGTGGTACTATGGAGCATTACAAAGAAGGATTATATCCCTTGGGAAAAACATACAATTACTGTGCGGTAGAAATGTTCCAGTAGAAAGAACATAGTTTTCCACTATGGCGAATATTACAGGATAGGTGACCGATGCTGGTATACGTTCTCCCGTGGGCGGGCACTCAAAGTTCCCTCTTGAAGCCACGTTCAATTAGCGCTAATGCTGCAACTGTTTATTTAGCTACACAATATGAATGTTTACAGGTTAAAATCACGATTGTTCGACCATTCACTGATTAATCGATCAAGATCAACCTGTCTCCTTGGGATAGTTCAGTGGAGAGAACCACGAATCATTAATCCGCATCGTACGACGAGGACTACAAAATGATCGCACACAAACCTGACATAATTGTTTGTCTCAAAATAGTATATATCGAGATTCATCCCTGTTACGGTCCAGTTAAAAATATGTGACGTTAAAATTATCTGATTTCAGATGGTTATTATTAGCTCGCTCTTTGTCATAGCGGTAGCATCACGCCAATCTCAAGTATTATGCAACTGTGTAACTATCATAATTGAATCGTTATAGACGGGATTGAAATGTATGTCATGACTCGAAGACAAAATGAGAATAGTTATGATCTCCGACCACAGGACGGATTACCAATCACAATCGACGTTTGGATTAGAGATATAATTCGTTGACATCGCTTCTGTTGGCCGCCGTTGCCATGCATAATAAATCACTCATAATAGGGTTTTTTTAACTTATACGTATCTCGGTTTGAGTGTTGAATGACTGATCAGGAATGATGAAATGATTTTAACTGTTGCACCAAGAATGGCAAAGTGGATCTTTTGAAGTACCCGCCAGTGGTTGCTGTCGCTTGTCATATTGCCTTCTCGCGTACAATGCTAATGTATCACAATGAGATTAGAGTGATTTCTTCCAATCAAATCAAATCTTCGCGATCGGAATGTCCCTGATATAATCCTGGATCTGATATATAATTTCTGATTACATTTAGTCAAAGGTCGCATTAGGGACACCTAAGCAAGCAAATATGCACCTCATGGGAATCATATGTGAGCTCACATGCTTGACATATGCAGTTTTCCATAGCATGTGACACGCAGGTGCATGTGAAATTTAGTTTGTAAGAAATTCACGATAAACTTGCACAAAGTTAGTCGAATATTAACGGGGTTTTTTCTTTTCTTTTTTGCAATGGATTCATATGAATCTCATGAGATACATGCGTGGAATGGGACAATATGAAACATCTAAAAATGTTTATATTAAAATAGTTGGTAACCGTTGTTCATTAATTTTCGCAAAGACGCAATTGTCTAAGATACAAGTAATAGGAAATGTATTTTAAAGCAGAAGAAAATACCCGAGAATAGCTTAATGCGAATGAAATTTCCGTCTTCCCCGTATTCAAAAATATAAAGAAATGCTATTTGCGATTTTTTTCCAACCGATAATTCGGCATTCAAACATCGCATTATTGTCAATCAAGCACGTCGCCATTAATTGTGACCTGTCTCATCGACATGTGCGACGTCTATCTTAAGAACTATCTACTGTGGAGGTATAAATATTACATATTAAATCCGAGTTGGCCATTAGAAACCTGTGAAATGTCCCATTCCATGTGAAGATTGGATTCCGAGTTCTGTTCGAGCAGTCAAATGTCACACATTTTGACATAATGGCAGAGTATTTTTATTCAACCTGCAGACAATCACTGTCAAACTATAGCAATATAAAAGGTAAATATAAGTTATAAACCTGGTAGCTTCTTGCTATACACATGGTCGAAACGAGTGGAACGCCCAGGTAAAGTCAGGAAGATCAAGCGATTTAAATTTCGAAATTTTCTGATTGGTTAAAATTGATGTATGGCGGTACTTATGAATCTGTTGACAATCTCCTATTAGTGATGTTCCGATATCCAATGATCAGCTTGAAAATAATCACCAAACAGATTTGCCTATTGTTTTGGATACTGGGGAAATAGATCTTTTATTTGCAGTATGCCTTACTTTCCGAAGTGTTTTCTTCTTTAAACGAAAAAAAACGACTGATTTGTGGAGTGCGAATCTATTTTCTGTTTGTATTTTTTTTTTTCAATCTGGAATATTTTGTCGTGCAAAAAAACAATATCTCGACACTATCGTTTTATAATCGAGAAATATAAAATGTTGAGGTTTACAGAAAATAAAATGACAAAGTTCAGCTTGAGTAACCTTGATATATATGTATGTGAGAGTTCGTATTTACGAGATCCAGGTTGACTAAATTCGATGCTAGTTTCTTCTGCCGTATCCAGATTGTATTGCCCTGTTCTTAGAAGTGCTGTGTTATCTCTTCAAGCTATATGCTTTAGCAAAATAGAGATACATGATAATTTTCATAATTTACCGGTATTTACTAGGCCCCTGCGGGCCCATTGAAATGTGATCTTCCAGTGTATACCAAAAAAATCTGTTTTATGCCATGCCGACATTAGCCGAATTGGTGTTATGTTTTTGCTTTGTCCTTCAGTCGGTCCGTTCGTAAACTCTGTCACGTCCATATCTTGAGCTACGCTACACCGACCTTTCTCACCGGTCTGTGATTCGTGTGGCAACTAACCGTGCTCCTTCAGTCGAGTTTCATTATTGTATGACGGCACTTGTTGTTCAGTTTGGCGTTAATATCTTATAGAAACGGAAAATCCGATATTTTCATTTGCAAGATTAATATGATTAATTGGCAACTATAAGAATAACACGGTGAAAGTAATTTCAATCTATTTTGTGTATGTATTCGCAAAAGGCCTTCCCGTCTGAGACACTGGATCATTATTAGCCCTGGTCTTACAAAGTATTCTTACTGCGGATTGTAAGGTAGGTTGTTCGGTCCCTGAAGTCGAAAAAGTCCGATTTTTTTTATTATATATTTTTGCAGTATATTAGTGAGATAATTTAAGAACAAATTGTTGGCATGCGTTAACTTTTAGCTGCCAGTATCTGTAAAATAACCGCAATGTCTCAGCGGAGAGGCTTCGCCTAGAACAAGTGTGGGTTTACGAATAAGTGAATAAGCGCACAAAAATTCCAACTTCCTCAACAATGGCGTGTCGTGCGGGCTAATATTAGAAAGGAAGAAATACTCGCCATTTTCATATACAGATTAAGGTGGCTCGTCAGTATCGAAATGCGCATTCTGCGCAGGTATTGGCGCAGTTTCGAAGGACAACAGCGCCCTCTTCCGTGTGAGTAAACATTGGCATTACCTCCCCTCGTCCGAAATTGGTGTTTTCCGAGTACATAATCGCTTCAAATTTATCAAAATAATCCGAATTTATGCATCCAATTTATTAGAATTAACAAAGCCCGCGACGAGTATGAACAAAACATTCAGTATGCGTAAAAATGTGCCTTATCACACTTTTACATCATGTCACAAGTGGATCTCAAAACCTAACCCTATCGTCTGCAGATTGACAGTTCCCAGACCCCGTTCGCACTGACATATCAACAAGACTCTACTTACAGTTATTCCAACATGAGAAATTGCTCGTCTTTCATAACTGCGAGAGAGCGTCTGAGGAGAGAATCTGTAGCCAAAGGGAACCATATTCCCAAATCAGCTGCTGTTGTTCGTCTGGATCACGAGTATAACAACAACAACATCAAGAAGAAGAAGAAGAACAAAAACAACATCGTCGCCGATCGCTCAGACTTTGGTCATGTTATACAGGAGGAAATTTGTGCTGGGGATGGAATATTTCAGTCGTGAGGGTTGGACGCCGTGTTGTTGAACTGGAAGTTCTGGCAGATTCCAAAAATAGCAGTATATAGAAAATTCAGTAGCAGTAGTCTTGCGGTTTATTCAATGTACATTGGCTCCATAGTTTATATTGTAAATAATTACAGTCAAACAGCCATATGGAAAAATTGGTATTGCACGGTCATGGGCTCCACAGTTTATATTGTAAATAATTACAGTCAAATAGCCATATGGAAAAATTGGTATTGCATGGTTATGTTGAATACACGTATATTGCCTCCACAGTTGATATTGTAAATGTTATACACACACAGCCGTACGGAAATTTGATATTGCAGGGTCATGTTGAATACATGTAATTGCAGCCAAAAATAGCAGAATGGAAATTTTGGTAGTATGTTCAATGTCTCTTGCAAATTTTGTGATGGCTGTGGCAGACTGAAATTTCAGTTATCATGGTTATGATATCTTGCGGTTTATTCTTTTCCTGCAAAGTAACTGTCCAGTTATCTTCCTCAGAATTTCATTAAATGTGTGTCACCTTACATTAATATGCATGTACCATGAATAAAAAAACACGTTTCTGATACAAATATTGTTTTCTGATAGCGGTTAGCATTATGTATCATTGTGCAGTTATACGAATGACAACTTATATAACTGGAAAAATTAATAAAAAAATAGCATCAACATAACATAAAGCATTCCAGCTTAAATATAGCAGAAAAAGTATTGCGGGACCCATATTGCTTTTCGCCCATTAAGAATATCCATGCTAAAAACAGAGAAACGTCATTGTGAAACTCCGGGATGGTAGCCATCGTCAACAGACACGTACCAGTGAGTGGTGAGTGAGTAGGTTGTCGTTTTCAACATTGTTTCAGTCATATCACGACGGTGCCTACATGTGCCAGAACACGAGTGTCCACAGTTCCTATTATTCTGGACACTGATCAGCCCAGTCAGTACAGCACTCGGTCACCCATCCAAGTATTGACCGAGCTCAACGCTGCTTAACTTCGGTGATCTGACGAGAACCGGTGTGCCCAGCGTGATGCGCCGTACCAGACACGTACCATGATCCACTCAATTCACAACGCATGGTAGGAAAATATCCCCTCGATTCGCATTCACGCATGTTCCTTGGATGTTTTGTGTATAATTACAGGGCTTGGAACTTACTCTAATTACGATGTAGTTTGATCGCGGAACCAGACTAAAATGAGGAATGCGTTTGAAATACACGTATATGCAAAATGTTAATTCACAGATCAAAATTCGCCAGAAATTGCTTTTATCTCTCTCAGCTGCAAAAGTCTACGGATGCACCAACCATTGTAGCGTGACAATGGTTCAACATCGGAAAATAGGTATCATATTTGCTTTCAACATACTGAAATAAAACAAAAAACTTGTTTGGCATGAAGTTAATTAGGCATTTGCAAACATAAGCCATCACCTGTAAAACTTGAATAACTTTATAAGGCATTGTCAATGTAAGCGTGCGCTCCAAATACTCTTTTGTAACACAGGGAATAGACAAAGGGTCCGCCACCAATTTCTGTAAAGTCTTATCTTCAACCCAAATCACGCATACTCGTGTACAAGCATTATTTTAAGATATAGCACTGAGATGCCATAGAAAATGGAAGCTCGAACATTCCCCTCCAAGATTGCTTTATTTTTTTTTCTAGAAACCTCCTTAAAAAGTCGAAAAATGGAAAATTCGGCACAATTTCCAGACAAATCTGTAAGAGCGATTTCAATAAAACTGTTTTCCCGTATTCCCAGGTCCGCTGACTACTTGAAAAAGGCGAAAAAATGTGGGGTTCAACCTACCCGTTTTTTAAGTTAGACGATCCACAAGGATTCGTAGACCTCCACAATGGTTACAATCAGATGACTGGATACAGCAACGAAATGCTAACGTTGCCACCCAGGTAGTGTATGTATGAATGTTGAGGACAACGTTCACGGAAGAGAGGATGGTGTCACAGATGACGTTTTCCTTACAGTGTAATGTTGAAAGCGACGTTAAACCCTATTCACTCACCCTTCTTACAGTGTACTTAGCCGAAAGTGTTCGTTGAATAGACACGACCACATGTCGGTTACTTGTATTTATGCTAATATATCCAAATGTGTTAACCTCTACTAACTCCACATATCCAGTCGTCTGTCATTCATTATTTCATTCATGCATCGTATCGTTCGCTGTCCATTTCATTCATGCTCGCCCGGCTTCATCCACGTTCAACCGGTTCCCATTCATATGCCTCGCCCGCATTCCGCGATCGCATTTCGCGTTACATAACTATACACTATATATTGGCCCTGTTCGATCGTCTCGGCACATGCTTTAACGGTGTGTCCGTGAGACGGTCTGGTGAAAACACTCTACACGATTGTTATATCCTACAGGTACGTGGTCATTTATTAGTACGATATTGGTTATTTACAGTAAGATAATGGAATGGGGTAAATGCTGTGAATTTTGATAAGCTATTACATCGGCGAGTATGATCACTGATTTATGGAAGTGCCGTTTTGAATTCATTGAGAATAATGTGAACTGTATTTGATTGAATTGTTATTGCCACATTGATAGAATTGTTATTTGAGAATAATCCGCTGAACGATCTGGTAATTATTGGCTGCATATGAATTTACAGGATAATGGTCAGCTCCAGCGTAAAGTGAATTAACCGTCGTTGATTGTATATGCAATGTGTCTATATTCGGTTAAATGTTGCGATCAAGGGTCGTACTGAACTAAATCTTGGATAACATTTATTGTAAGGGGGGTCTCGGGGATTATAATTGCTCAGTGTTGTCGGACAAATTCTCTGAATGTTGTGTTAGATTGACATGCTTTAACGGTGTGTCCGTGAGACGGTCTGGTGAAAACACTCTACACGATTGTTATATCCTACAGGTGTCCAGAGGGTCCATAATAAAGCATTAACACTGGCATATTTGTGTTCGTCTCCTGGTTCTTCCAATCTCCCGTACCAAACGCACCTTCTAATTTATTTAGAATTGCCTCTACTGTGGCATGTTCACCTAAATGGAGGCATGCTTTTGCAGCCTCCCCTTTAAGGGACCTCCTAATTGCTTGTAATATGACAGGTGTAGGGAAGAACATTCACGGACCTATCTTTGCAGAAGGACTCTTGTAATTCGAGTGAATGTGTGTAACTGGTGTGAGAAAGGTGTGAGTATTCTTGTATTTAATTAATATGAATTGATCATTTATGTATTGGAAAAAATATATGAAAAGTTTGTGTTTTTTTTTCATCTTGACATCCGTACAATTGAAAATGCTCATTTCGTTGATTGTCATATACTACGTGGATTACTGAACTAGCTGTTGGTTAGTTTGTGTTTCAATGGGCCGTTAAATACCCCCAAATCTTACGCAAAGACACACACACAATACAGACACCGCGGCTGAACGCTTCCGCGCTGTCGATTCGTTTCTCTGCTCATTGTCCTTCACTTACCACCACATCAAATGCACATCATCTTCGTCAACCATGGTGCTCGATTTAATTACTTGTTACTAACAATATTGACTGAATTAACTTGTCTAAAATCAAAACAATAGGACCGGGTTTCCCAGTTTCAGTGTTATTTCTTCCATCATGGCGCATGGGTGGGATGACGGCGAAAAACTAAGATCTGAAATGGAAAAGGACTTGGAACCTGTACCCGAGGAAGATGAACGGCGGATGGTGGATTACCTCATAAAGACTGGTAAATATAAGGTAAATACTGCCACGGGATTTGGAT
>JAVTVY010048199.1:0-23531 GCA_036873755.1 Hanleya hanleyi | reverse complement strand
CCCTAATACAGACCCTTGGGGTACTCCTTTTAAAACTGTTCCCACGTACTAGATTCTGACCCGTTTTTAACTCTTTGGCTGCGGTTTCTTAAATAGCTGATAAGCAGCTTAACGGAAGCAGGAGACATTCCATATACCTCTAACTTGGCTGCCAGTAGATCATGTGGAATCGAGTCAAATGCTTTAGACAGGTCCATGAGCAGAAGCGCGGCAGTTTTACCTTGATCAAGAGCTCGCCGCATGTCTTCACAGAGCTTCATCAATGCAGTCTGGCAACTATAGCCACGTCTGTAAGCAGACATAAGCACAGATAATATGGAGTTACTAAACTCCTGAAGCTGTGAATTTAAGCACATTTCAAACACCTTTGAAATAGCTGTTAAAATGCTTACAGGCCTATAATTTATGACTTTAAGCGGATCACCCTTTTTGAATACAGGTCGAATTTCGGCGTTTTTACACCGTGATGGAAACTTTGATTTACGTATGCAGTCATTCATAATTGACCTAACGGGTCCGCAGATAACAGGTGCCGAGGCCTTGATCAGTGTCGGTGGTAACATATCAAATCCGGTGGATTTTTTCACGTCAAGCTTGTCGAGTACTTTCAGTAATTCATTTTCTGATATTTCATGAAAATTGAATTTGTCGCTGGTCAGCGAATTTGTTTTGATACTTTGCACACTAGGATGGTCCTTAAACTTGTCTATACTGTATTCATAAAATTCATCATCATCCATGTTCACTACGGTCTCCTCTACAGGCATGCCGATTTCCTCTGTAATCGTTGTGAAGTAGTGATTCATTGTCTCGGCCACCTCCGTTGGTTCACAAATTAATTTGTCGTCTATTGAGATTTGCGTATGACACGACGCTTTCGCACCCTTATTCGTGAAAAATGGGCGCACAGTATTCCAGAACAGTTTTGCATCTACTTGGTTTTCATTATCACACACACACCTTTCAGAGAAATAATTTCTCACTGACTTTTTAATTTTGTTACCAAGTTGCGCTGAGCTCTGTACTTTTCCCAGTTTGTTGCGGTCGGATACCGGTCATAGCGATGCTTCAATCTTGCCTTGTTCATAACCGCCTTATGCAGTACTTTATTCATGAAAAGCGGCTTCTCACTTTTGATGAAGCCACTTTTAATTGGCGCATGCGCATTGGCGACATCTGTGAGAAGCTTTTCCATAAAGTCATATTTGTCATCGATGTCGTCAAATATGTCTGCAACATGGAAAGGTGCTGTTTGAAGGTCAGCCACATATGAATCCTGTTCGAAATGTTTGTATGTCCTATAGGTAACCCGCCGAGGTAGTAGTTTAGGCGCATGCATCCGAGTTACGACATAAACAAGACGATGAAAGTCGCTGACACCAGTATCAATCACTCCTTCCGTCATAACAGTCCTATTATTCGATGGAAGAATAACATCTAGAAGTGTCCCTCTATTAGCTTTAAAGCACGTGGGTTCCTTAATTATATTTGATATATCAAATAGATTACATAATCGTGAGAGACAGTTTTCCTGACTGCTGGTTTGCAAATTTAGGTCACCCATCAAAATATATCTGTCGTAGTTTGCTGTAATTCTATCTAGAAATCTGATCATCGAGTTTTCAAAATCGTTGTCACTGATGCGTGGCAGTTTATAGCAGGATATAATTAACCATTTGTGTTTGCCTATATGGATCTCTATACACAACGACTCGAAATCTGCAGTCTCTAGATCTTTTCTCCTGTGACAAGGGATTTCCGACCGTACGTAAGCAAAAAGTCCCCCTGAGGTGTCTGTTGAGTCTTTTCTGAAAGGTCGGTAATTATCGACAGTAAATAATGCGTCCGTGAATGAATCATTCAACTTCGTTTCTGCAATACAGAAGAAGTCTAGATGGCACTTTGACAAGACTTCCTGGACGTAGTCAAATTTGAATCTGAGACTGTTAATATTAAGATACGCGGCAATAAAATTTTTCATAAAAGTTTTCCGTGCCTGCAATAAACGGTCGAGGCTGCAGAAACCGTTTACAGAGCCATTTGAACTTATCGATGACTCTTGTGTCGTGTTCAGAACAGATGTTTCGTCATTTGTAGAATTAAAAAAGCTGTCAGAGAAGTTGAATGCTGGCTCGTTACACAGTTTACACAGCCATTGTGCATTCGTTTGATTATGACAATTAAAAGCGCTTGGCGTTACATTGCTACATTTAATATGAACGCTGTTAAAGCACGCAGCACACCTAATAGCTCTGTGTGTAGTGGCGACTGGTTTCTTACATATTCCACATGGATTGCGGACGGGACCTGGACTAGTCTGAATGTCACCGGCACGCAATAATTTCTTGTAGTCTGTGGGTAATCGTAAAGGGTCAGTTTCTCCTCCACCACACATTGTTGTTGGTTGAATAAGCTGGCCTATTTGAATAACACTCAGCTGGACATGTGTGGGATTGAACGTCGAGCATGTAGGACACGGATGACATAATCTGGCTTGGCTGGACATCTGGCTGGTATAATTGCTTGCCCCTGTCACCGTGTTCTTCCGAAAACCTGTACATTTGTGGGGGGCATCCTGTATTCTCACTTGAGATGGCAGCAAACAAACGTTGAAGGCAATGCCTAGTAATAGAGCACATATCAGGGAGACAGGCAATGACCACTCCCCGGATTTAGCTTCAACATGCCGAGTTCTTGTTGACAACATGACAAGATTAAAAACTCCAATTTTGGCACGGTATGTGTCCAAATCGTTCATCTTTGCAGCTGTAGTATCACAATATGCATTCAAAATCCAGCATGCCAAAAAAAGTTGCTATCACAGTTCTTGAATATCATAAAAAACTTGATAAAAACTAGGAGCAGGTGTATATCACGGTCTTACACCGGGAGACTGTACGGGGCATCCCATGTCGGATTATCATCATCAAAAGGAAGGATCACTTCTGGTTCTCGTGATGTTTTTAAATTTAAAAAGTAAGAATATTTGTCTCTGGGGACATATGGCTCCTTGTCAGTACACCGGAATCGTTTTCAACCACCCTTTTAATGTGCGTTTAATACCTCAGTTACATGTTAATATGGGCCTGGTCGTGAGAACCCAATGAACAACTGTCTAGCCATGAACCCGACGACGATGCCATTGATTACCCGGCTAGACTCAGTCAGCCCAGTGACATGACCACCTGATCCTTTGATCTCACGGGGTTCTCCCTATAAATACGAGAGACAGTCAAATCTGGTACCATTCACGTACTGACCATGACGGAGCATATAACACTGGCGTATCTCAGCTTGACCCCCGAGGTTTCCCTGCACGTGTATGCGGATAAGGTCGATATCATGGAGGAGGTGGGAGACATCTGTGATGCGGACCCTACACAACCGTGCCCGGCTCACATTCGTCTGTCCCGAGAGGACTGGACCAAATTCAAACGGGTGTTGTCTGGTGAACTGGACGGCGACCTCATCCACTTGTGTCACGATGTGTACATCCGACGCGGCCCTTTCTTTGCTCAATTGGCTCGGCTAGATGGAGGTACAGTGCATTTTACCCTTCACCCTGATCTATGGTCTGCATTGGAAGATGCCGTGGTAGATATGGATCAAGTGCTTATCAATCGGTCATCAGACGAGTTGGACTGGTCATTTACCATGGACACTGTGGAAGCCAATGAAGAAAATCAGAAAGAAACTCCAGCCCAAGATATACCCGTTATAAATAAACGCTAGAGCCAGGGTGCATCATCATTTTGTCACCATGAAGCGCTGGGAGAAGGTGTTGGATAACTTATACTACAGTCCCGACAGCCCGGCGGCCTATTGTGCATTGTCGGCTCTCTATCGAGCGGCCAAACCCCAGGGATACAACGTGCCCAAGTCCGAGATTGGTTAAGAAAACAAGACGCCTATACCTTACATCGAGCTGTCCATCGCCATTTTCTACGGAACAGGGTCATCGTGGGAGGAATAGATGCCCAGTGGCAAGCGGATTTGGTCGATATGAGCGCCTTTGCCAAACACAACGATGGGAATCGGTATATCTTGACGTGCATCCATATCCTATCCAAGTATGCGTGGGTGGTACCCATCCGGACGAAAACGGGGGCGAATCTCATAGCGGCGTTCAAAGACATCTTCAAGACCGGGCGCAAACCTTTGTATTTGCAAATCGACGAAGGCACGGAATTCCTCAACAGACCGTTCCAAGCCTTTCTCAAGAAACAGAAGGTGTTTTTCTTCCATACGTACAACGAGACCAAGGCTTCCGTGGTGGAACGGTTCAACAGGACATTCAAAGGCCGCATGTATAAATATTTCACCTATAAGAATACAAGGCGGTACATCGATGTTCTCCCGAAACTTGTGGGGGGTTACAATCGAGCCTATCACCGGAGTATAGAGAGAGCCCCCATTACCGTGACCCAACGCAATGAAGGCCAAGTTCGGCGTGTCTTGTACCCCAGACCATCGCAGCGAACGACGAAGGCGATGTACAAGGTCGGGGACCCTGTACGGATCAGTAAAGTCAAAGGTCAATTTGAGAAAAGTTACTTGCCCAACTGGAGCGATGAGCACTTCCTGATTAAATGACGCCTACCCCAACAGCAGCGAGTCTATGAACTGGAAGATCTTCAAGGGGAACCGTTGCTAGGGACGTTTTACGAGATGGAATTACAGCCTGTCGTAAAAGCACAGCAAGACTACTACACGGTGGAGCAGATTTTGAAAACGGAACGTCGACGTGGCAAACTGTTTCATTTCGTCAAATGGCAAGTCTGGCCCAGTTCCTTCAATTCCTGGGTCGCTGCCAACCAGGTGAAACGACTATAAAGCCAGACACCACTGCCGTCATCCTTCATTCCACGTCCGACCACAGTGCTATGGACAAACAACAGCTGCCTCTGAACACAGCGTCTCCCAAAACGCGCAAAGCGCAAGTGGGCTTTGTGGTGATACTGCTAACCCTGCTGAGTGTGTTGTACGGAGGTGTGTTTTACGACGTAGCCTATGTCAGCACGCTACTTAACTAACTGAGAACACCAGCCATCAGTGAAACCAGTCTACAGATAGCACCAGTCAACCCCGTATCGAGCCCAGTCACCACCACACCCCGTGTACAAGCCACGTCGAGCTCCACACCAAGCTCAACATCTACACCAAGTACACCCACTACGTCTGAAGACCCACCGGATTTCATCCCTCACAGTGAACCGACAACGACGACCGACGCTGTATCCACCACCATCATCACCCCTCGCAGTGAACAGACAACGACGACCGACGTTGTACCCACCACCACTCCAGTTCACTCGTACGAAATTTACAAGAGCGGGTTACCACGACAACGGATACACCTCGAACCATGGACCCTCGGTGGCAGCATCCCTTCACTTGCGTCATCGCATGACCGACGGGTTCCGCCAAAACGCACTTCGTCAGGAAGCTCCTTCAACACGCCGACAGCATGATCACCCCACCTATTGCCCGAGTCGTGTGGTGTTATGGAGAATGGCAGGAAGCGTATGGAGCAATGCCCCACATCACGTTCGTGGAAGGCCTACCCAACCTGGCCGATTTGGAACCGGACACCTTGGTGGTTCTGGATGATCTCATGGCGGAGACGGATGCGCGGGTCACCCAACTCTTTACCAAAGGCAGCCACCATCGACGGCTCAGCATCATCCACATTGTGCAGAATCTGTTCAGTAAAAACAAAGAACATCGGAACATCAGCTTAAATGCCCACTACCTGGTGGTCTTCAAAAACCCGAGAGATACCACTCAACTGCTGCACCTGGCGAGACAGATGCATCCCGGCCGCACACCGTTTGCGTTGGAAGCCTTTAAAGATGCGACAACCCCTCAGCACGGGTATATGCTCTTCAACCTCAATCAAGCCACCCCCGAGCTCCTTCGACTACGGACCGGCATCTTTCCCGGAGAGACCCACCACGTGTACATACAAAAATAAATTAGTTAGTCCGAACCATTGTACGCGGTGCGGACCCTGACCTTGTACGTTGTCTGTGCGAGATCGGGTACAACCTGTTACAAGGCAACGTACCACTGACTCCGGCTCAGAAGACCAAGTTGGCCAAGCATAAGACAGGTCTCCGAACCTTAGTCCAGAAGCGGGTGCCACAAACACAAAAGAAAAAGGTGTTACAGAAAGGCGGCTTTCTCGGGGCCATCTTAGCACCGTTGGCCGCTTCCGTGTTGGGTCCAGTATTGAACCACACGAAAAAAATGGTCCTCGTCGAACCACGGTTCCTTCAAAACCTCCAATCGCCCTACCCTGTCCCACCTACGGTAAAGACCATAAACACCCTCGATGGAGAGATGCAACAGATCTTACAGAGACCGGGGTTAAGCGACAGTGAGAAAGAACAACGGTACAATGAGACGCTTCAACGGTACATGACATTCATGGACCCATACAAAACCCCACCACCACCACCACCACCACCACCACGTGACACACCGCCGACCTCAGCACCGCTCCAACAGCCGCCATTACCAGGGGTACCACCCACAGCCCACAGTGGGTGGAAGACGAAGTGCTGAAGAGTGTACCTGCATCGTTCAAGAAACAAGCTGGCCTGGTATTACAACGGATGAAACAGAATCCTAACATGACTTGGGATGATAAAGGCGAACTACTGGTACAGAATCAGGTGGTCCCGGGGACCCACATGACGGATTTAGTGAATGACCTGATGCGTCAACGCAGGTCGCACACGGATCCTAGAGGATGGGAGGTCTTCGCTCAAGGCTTGAAAGACTGTACATGTACCACAGGAATTGGTGAGGGAACCCCACCGCACACTGGGCGCCTTTGCCGCACGAAAAGCGAACCCAGCAATGCGCCGGTGGTGATCTTGCAGCTGGCGGGAATCGAATGGGAACGGATTCACCCACAGGCTCCACCACCGCCCGGGCACATGGCACTGGGCCCTTCCACAGAAACCACCCACTTAGGAAAGTCCGGGACACCCATCCCTTCAGGCAGCGCTGACACGTAGCAAGTCAACGCGACGAACACGACGCCGGACACAACCGCCCCAGGCCTGGAACACCTATTAAAACCAACAGCAGCAGCAGGACAGCTCAGTCGCCATGTTTTACCTCACCCTACCCAGTAACAGTTCGCTGGATGTGTTTCCTGACAACACCGTGGCCAAATACGTGACCCAGTTACCGCAACCGTTGCATTTACCTGGACGATGGGAATGTGGCCTCGTGGATATCCAATACCCTTACTCGTGGTACAACGTGCGAGCCAATGAAGTATGGTACGAGGCGACCTACGAAGGAAAAAGACACCCCGACTCTCACCCTCTGACCACGTACGATATACGAGGGTTTCATGGGTTGGGCTGTCAGAGACTGTTGCATTATAAGGCTCTACGGGAGGTCACGAATACTTTAAAACCATCAAAGCCTATCCCTACCTTCAAGAATCTACGTGAACTTCGATTACAGCGCACACAACGGCAAGGCAGGAGTTTGTCGTCACCGCCAACTTATGGTCTATCCTACAGCAAATGCTGGGTTTCGATCTAAAGACGTTCGCTGGTCCCACCGAACACCATGGCGAGATGCCGATGGATATGAAGGCGGGTATGTACGGACTCTACGTCTACTCGGACGTGGTGGACAACCACATCGTGGGCGATATCAACACACCTCTGTTGCGGGTGGTGCCCATTAAAAAGTTGTATGGAGATCAAGTCACCCACAGTTTCACCCACATGCTCTACCTGCCCGTACGACAAACCCACATCAACACGATCACGGTGGATATAAGAGATGACACGGGACGACCGGTGACATTCGAACGCGGGAAAGTGGTGCTGACACTTCATTTTCGACAAGCACGTGCTCCCCACTTTGTATAATGAAGGTGCCTTACGAGTGCGATGCGCGCAGCTATATGGACTATTGCCCGTAGGCCGGGGGTGGCTTTCCGGTGTTTAGTGGTGCACGCATGTAACGTGGACATGGACTGGGGAACATACTCGGGAGCATCGTCAAAACGTTCCTGCCCTTGGTGACGCGTGGGGTGAAAGCAATCGGCAAACAAGCGGTACGCAGTGGACTGCAAGTGGCCGGTGATGTCTTGGGGGTACGGCACCCAAAGAAGCCTTGAAACGGCGGGCCAAAGAAGCGGGAGGCGTCTTGGTGGCCAAAGCACAACGCACCGTAGGGAATAAAAGAGCTGCCCCACCGAGACCACGCACCAGTCGACGACCGACCCAGCGACGACGCACATCGAAGACCCGGGATATCTTTTCTTAAAACATGTCCTTGATCCACGCCGAGTCCTGCCCCTCCACCAACAGTGAATTTGATTTGTGGACCGTCCCGCCCACACAGACCAGTGCCGAACAAGGATTATGGGTGGAGCATCTCCCGCTGTCCAGCATCAACGCAACAGGGCCCATCGAGTTCACCATCAGTAATGCGGATACGACCTATGTGGATTTAGCCCATACATACTTGTATGTGAAAGCCAAGATCGTCAATGGAGATGGCACCAGAATCGCCGACCAAGCAACGGTGGGCCCGACGAATCTCTGGCTGCACTCGATGTTTCAACAGGTGGATATATTTCTCAGTGACAAACTCATCAGTGACTCGTCCAACACGTACCCCTATCGAACCTACATCGAGACGCTGTTGTCGCATGGGCGAGAGGCTAAAAAATCTCAACTGACAGCCGCTTTATTCTACCAGGACAAAGCCGAGCACATGGGCGCAGAGAACGACAATACGGGATATAGCAAACGGAAGGATTTGACCGCGAACGGCGTCGCGGTGGATATGATGGGTCGACTGCAGGCAGACATGTTCCTGCAAGACCGATACCTCTTGAACAAGATCCCCATCAAAATCCGACTGATACGGGCGCCTCCGACCTTCGCCTTGATGGCCACTAACGTAGACGGGCATGCAGCTGACTATAAGATTGTCATCGAAGACGCAGTCCTGTATGTCCGAAAAGTGAAACCGAATCCAGCCGTCCAATTGGGACACATGAAAGCCTTGGAAACAAAACCAGCCCAGTACCCTATCCGACGTGTACAAACCAAAGTGTTCTCTGTGTCTGCTGGAAATATGAGCGCCAACAAAGAAAACCTGTTCCTGGGGGAACTACCCAAGCGATTGATCCTGGCCTGTGCGGAAAATACCAGTTTCAGTGGAGCCTACCCAGAGAATCCGTTTGACTTTAAACATTTCGGCATCAATTTTATGGCCCTGCATGTGGATGGACAACAGGTGCCAGCCACGGCCTTAACCCCGAACTTTGGGCGCGCGAATTTCATTCGAGCCTATCAGAACCTGTTTACAGCCACCGGTCAAATCAACCAGGACGAAGGGAATTTCATCAGTCGGGAGGACTACGGGAACGGATACACGTTGTTCTGTTTCGATTTGACCCCTACCTTAGAGAACGACCATCAGCTGGCCCTGGCCAAGCAAGGCAATTTACGGTTGGAAATCCACTTTCAACGAGCCCTCCGGAGCACCGTCAATGTGATCTGCTACGCCGAGTTTGACAACATCATTCAAGTGGACAAGGCGCGCAACGTGCTGTGTGACTTCTCCACCTAACATGGATACAGACCAGATAACCACCGTGCTGGAGAATGACCCAGAGACACGTATGGTCTTTCAAGGGGTGTTCGCCCGAGATGTGTTCCCATTAGACCGTATGTATCCTGCTGCTTACGTTCTCAACACGGACCCGATGGATCGGCCCGGTGAACATTGGGTGGGCGTGTACTTGACAGAACAGCAGGGCGAATACTTTGACCCGTACGGCCTGCCACCCCTCCATCCCGATTTAACAGACTTCATGGATCAAGGCACAGAGACGTGGTGTTGGAACAGTCAAACGTTGCAAAGCCTGACCAGTAGCGTGTGCGGACAATATTGCTTGTTTTACCTGTACCATCGATGCCGGGGAAGACCCTTATCTACCATCGTACAGATGTTTGACGAGTACCCCAAGGCCGAGGACCGCCATGTACTCGTATATGACTGGGCCGCCCGTCATTTCAATGTACAAGCCCCGTTCTGGGATTGAATTCTTTCAATGTACACACGCCCCCTGTTCTGGGCTTAAGTTTACAAGCCCCCTGTTCTGGGCTTCAGTTATTTCAATGTACAAGCCCCTTGTTCTGGGCTTCAGTTTTCACGTGGTTGTTCTCACGTTGTTGTTGTTCACTGAATAAAAAAAATGAGATCTCACCAAAAAAAACCCCTGTCTTGTGTGTTTTATTCATAATGCATAAATGCCCAATGTGGAGATTCAGTCAAACTGAAATCAGTGGTGTAGGATGGGGCCAAAATGTAACCCATCAATGTTAGAATGCAAGCGCACTATAGTAAAATAGAGAGCCAATGAAATCAGCCCACAGACCAAGTACGTGTTTTGGTCTAGGTTTGGAGCGGGCATTTCATTGAGGTGCGTGTAAAGGAAGACGGTGAGTGAAGACTCGTCCAACACGTATAGATTAAGTTTATTACTATAAGTTATATGAGCATAATGCATGAAACTGGCTTTGAACACCGTATTTGCCAATCAGTGGCCTAGAATGGAGCCAAAGGTAACCCATCCATGTCCAGAAAACATTACCCGGGTGTACAAGAACCCGGATGTAGGCGCGGACGTAGGCGAAAGCACACCGTGAATACACCAATTCGATTGGCTGATTGTTCGATCGCTGATTGGTTCTTTTTCTCGACCGCTCATTGGCTCTTTTTTCTCGACCGCTGATTGGTCCAAATGGACCTGCCCATGTTTCCCAGGTTCATTTACAATCCCCTTTTTGGGGTTCAAGCTCTGTATATATCGATGCCGCAACATTGTCTCATTGGACATTGGACCGTTTCACCTGGATGTGACCTTTGACCTTTTGACCTTTTGACCCGACATGCATCCGCGCACTGCCGATGATGCCGCGTACTTCCCGATAACCCGCGCGCGCGCGCTGCGGCCGGAGAACCCGCGCGCGCGCGCGCACTGGGGGGCCGGGGCCCGCCGGGACGGGCCGGGCCGGGGCCGGGAAGGTTGGAGGTATGTTTGAGCATTCTGAAAAAAACCCGGAAGTGACGTCACACACACCCTTGCGCAGACCCACCAAACCACGTGAACGCCATTGTGGGGAAAAACCCCAGTACATGACAGACACAGACAAGTCTAGACATGTCCAAAGGTCACGCCCCATTCACCCAAACCGGAAGTGACGTCACAACCCACGTGACCTGCGCAACAGAATGGAAACGACACCCTAGTCTAGCCCCCTCACCTAGGCTTCACATGGATACCTCACTCGATCCCAGCGGCCCATGAGGAGCCCACCTAGACCCCAACACGTCTATTTCCATACCCCTTTGTCCACTGCGCATGCGCAGAATGACCCTATTTCAACCCCGCACTCACCCCATGAGATGCTCCATTACATAGGCTTCACATGGATACCTCACACGACCCATTCGAACCGTGAATAGTCCATCTCTAACCCAAACACACCCACACACACCCCCCAAAAATGCTTGCTTTCTATACTACTGCCAGGCTGCGCATGCGCAGACTATTGACAACGTACGAACCATTAGTGTAGTCAAGTGCTCCTGCATAAGTGCTTCAAAATAAGACCTCACTCGATCCCATCGGACCATTAGTGGCCCACCTAGACTCCAAAACGTCCACCCCGTATGGACCAATACACCCATAGCCATGCAGTACAGGCCTATGAGCCTACCCAGGCCGCGGTGACTTTTTTCAAAAATGTCACCGTTTCGCTCCCGGACACTTCTTATCATGTTTGTCTTGACGAGACGTGAAAAACAAATCCAAACAACCATACCGCAAATGTCTAGAAGTAGGTTTCGCAGTGGGACAAACATTGGTCCTATACCCCCAGTATGGGACTATATGGGTCTATATGGGTCTCGGTGACTTTTTTCAAAAATTTCACCGATTCGTGCCGGGACACTTCCTATCATGTTCTAAATGACGAGACTAAGGAAACAAATCCAAACAACCATACCGCAAATGTCTAGAAGTAGGTTTCCCAGTGGGACAAACATTGGTCCTATACCCCCAGAATGGGACTATATGGGTCTATATGGGTCTCTGTGACTTTTTTTCAAAATTTCACCGTTTCGCTCCGGGACACTTCCTATCATGTTCTAAATGACGAGACTAAGAACACAAATCCAAACAACCATACCGCAAATGTCGAGAAGTAGGTTTCTCAGGATGATCCTCTACCCCCCATACTCCATATAGGCATTTTCCCGTAATTTAGGATAAAGTCCGCGTTCCGTATTTTTTCAGGAAAATTTTTACATACACCCACCCTGGAACTAGGGGGAGATAACTCTATTGATAGGCAAGCCCCGTTAAGCCCGGCGACCTATATACCCCCATACCCCATATAGGCATTTTCCCGGATTTTTCGATAAAGTCCGTGTTCCGTTTTTTTTTCAGGAAAAATTTTACATGCACCCACCCATGACTGGATGCCCCTTCACATAGGCTTCACATTGATACCTCATACAACTCCATCGGCCCATTAGGGACTCCCCTAGATCCCAAAACGTCTATTTCCATACCCTTTGGCCACCGCGCATGCGCAGAATGCCGATATTTCAACCCCACACCCAGCCCATCAGATGCCCCCTCACATAGGCTTCACTTTGATACCTCACTCGACCCCATCGGTCCATTAGGGACTCCCCTAGCTCCAAAACGTCTATTTCCATACCCTTTGGCCACCGCGCATGCGCAGAATGCCGATATTTCAACCCCACACCCAGCCCATTAGATGCCCCTTCACGAATGCTTCACTTTGATACCTCACTCGACCCCATCGGACCATTTCCACAAAATTCAAGATGGCGGCCAAACTCTGGCAGATCGAGTTGTCTCCCTTGCGTCCAGAGTGTACAGATGGCGCTACTAGTTCCTCAAGTGACGTCATAGTTACATCCGGGTGAAAGTTGACTCAATTCCCACTATATCTACTACTTTCCCCCCAGCCGAAATCCAACGCATAAACGCATATAAAATTGCTGGACCTGATACTGAATTCAAGGAAACTTACATCTGAAGAAAATATAAATTTTCCATTTATTTGGCTAAGTAAGCGAGAAGGGAGGCCGAAGGGCTTGGCTTCTAACACTATGAAATCTTTGAAATTGGTTAGGCTTTCCAAATATTTAAAAGTCTTCTTTTTTTTGAAAAACTCAGTGGGCTGTCATTCTTATTAAGCCTCGCGACAGCGGAGGATTATTGTTTTCATATAATATTGTTTGCCTGTCTCTCTGTCCGGCTGAGTGTCCGTCCGTATGTATGTCCTCGCTGATATCTCCGAGAGCACGTAACGGATCTACATGTACATCATGTTTGGCCAACATGTGCGGTGCAGAATGTTTTGAAACTTATCATACATGATACTTGGAGCACGACATAGCTATCTCGATCAAAGCGACTTGTCCGCCAAAGCAATATATATATATATTTGACTGCATCTCTACAACGAATATAGATACGTGCATGGAACTTAAATCAAGTTTATTTATGTCATTTATTTATTTGTCATTTTTATAACCAACTGAGCCGTCAGTGCCGAGGCTCCGTTCTCCCTGGGTCTGCATATTTAGTGACGTTTGAGTCTGTGGATATGGAAGCATGTCAAAATTTGGACCGTGGAACGCGGTCCATTTTTCAAGCATTCCCGGTCCGATTGGGACGTGCTGCAGCCAGATTTTGATATCGACGCGGTTGAAAGTTCACGCTGGCCCGAGCCTTTTGACCCGGTTCTTTTGGCCGTTCCAAACTTTCTTTCGACCGCGGTCCGAATAAAGTTGTTCGCCGGTCAATTTGGACCGGTCAAGTCATCTGCAGTACTCCTTCCACAGTGCGCTTCAAATTTCCATGCATTTTCGCTATTCGCGCTTCAGTTCTTTGAGCTATTAGAGCATCTTTTATACAACCGTGGGTGAATGGAATTTAATGTCGCTTTCAACATTATTTCAGCCATATCGCGACGAACCAACTAAGCACCACCCAGCCAAGTTGCGTCCCTGCTATCGCGAAGAACAAATCTTTGAAGCAGTGTGGAACCAGACACCCTCCATCTACCCTACAAAACACTGGGGACCCAGACATGACGCTTACTTGGTGCAATAAAGACAAGTGAAATAACAGTGCTAGACATCACGTTCCTGTTGCTTCCTGTTGCCAAAATGCCGCCCTACCAAACTTTCTGCGCTATCTCTGGCCCGACATACAAACAAGAGCTGACACTCCCTGACTTTATAGTTTATCATATTGGGGTCATTTTTAGCCTATTTGCATAACCCCCCTTTGCCTGTATCCTATGGCTGATATGGACAATGGGGAGGGTGTTCCTATTAATCAGTCGTCGCAGCTGCCGTTTTTTAGGAAGAAAAAATTGATTCGCCCATCGACCTCTCACTAGACAGTGATCAATACCTCGAAAATTTCGACAAAATGTGTTTTAATCCTTTAGAATTGAACGATGCTGACACCGATACCTGCAACTGATGATAATTAATATGAAATATCTCATTGGAACGATATTAATATTCACGAATCGAAATATTATATCGAAGATTCTTTTACGTCTCTTGTCAATAGTAACTATATCACTGTTGATGAATCCATTTTAATGCAAGAAGTTTGCGAAACCATTATTCTCAAATTCTGGGTCTTTGCTGTAACCTAAATTTCAAGTTTCCTGTTATTGGTATCTCCGAATCCTGGCTAAATCCTACCACAGAGAAATAATGAAATCGCATTATTTTTCCTAACTCGGGTGAAAGTTAAATCGGCGACACTGACTGACAATGTCTTTCAAATGAAGATAATTTGATGTCAGACATAACCGATAATTTTCCAGTTTTTTCAAAAAAAACAAAGCCGTCCACTGATAACACATTTACTTTTAGAATAATTAAGCAGGAGCAAATATTAATTTTTTAAGAGACGGTCAACAAATATAGATTGGAGCGATGTTACTAATGAAACCAACGATGCATTTGAATTGTTCTCTGTCAAATTCAATTTCGCGTACAACGAGAGTTTTCTCTGTTTCAGCACACAAAAGGTACTAATATGGAAACTACCCGTCAATATAAACAGTATAGGAATAAATTGAATCATACATTGAATTAGCGAAGAGATTATATTATGAAAACAAATTTAATCAGTGTAACGATGATATCATATAGGTACATGGAAAGTATTAAACAACCTAATGAATCGCCAAAAAAAAAACAGTTTGACAAATACAGTCAACGTTAATAATAGTTAATGAGTTTCATTTGGAACCCTGTACTACGAAGGATATGAGAAATGATGTAAATGACTTAAAAAATTCCGCCTCTGGGATTGATGGCGTACGTATCTCGCTTGTCAAATCTGTATGTAGTCTGATTAATTTACCATTATGTCATGTTGCTAACTTATCATTCAGACTCGGTGTTGTTCCCGATCTTTTTGAAAGTGGTAAAAATGACACCCCTGTACAACAATGGAGAAAAAAACTTATTTGAGAACTATCGCCCGATTTCGGTTCTGTCGTGTTTCAGTAAACTTCAGTAAACTGTCGTGATTCGAGCGAATCATTTCACTTTTTAGCTGTTTTGTCCCTTCTCGACAAATTAGTAGCTGCGAGAGAGGCAAAGAATTACTTTTCAGACTTGTCAAAAGCCTTTGATACCGTCAAACACGATATCCTTTTGCATAAACTGGATCATTACGGATTTCGGGGAATTTCCAATGACTGGTTCAGAAGTTATTTGTCATCGCGTACCCAATGTACTCAATATCATAATACTATATCAACATTTAAACCGTTTTCATGTGGAGTTCCGCAGGGTTCGATCTTGGGTCTGATCAATGACCTAATTATTCTCTTTGCAGATGATACATCGGCTATTCTCTCAATGACGATCCAAGCCTACTGTTTGAGATTATGGCTCTTGAAATCAACAAAATTGTACAATTGGTTTTCAAGTAACAAATTCTCTTTGAATATTAAAAAGACTAAATCCATGCTTATAAAACATTCTAAGAGATGTAAATTCCCCAAAACGCCAAAACTATTTATTACCGGAAACAACATTGAGCAGATTGATCAATTTAAATTCTTTGGCGTATATTTTAATGACAGACTAAACTGGCTAACGCATAGTGAAGAGATCAGGAAAAACCTGAATAGGAATATTGAAATATTGCACCATAATAAGGATTGCCTCAACAGAAAAACACTTTACATTCTGTATTATTCATTGATATTTCCATACCTGTCATATTGTAATATTGTGATATTGTCTGGGGTAACACGTACATTACCAGATTGGTGATTTTTGCAAAATAAGGCTATTCGATTAATTACATTTTGGGCAACTAGTGGAAGTTGGAAGTTTTCTTTATATTTGTTTCAATTTTTGCCTTTTTTATTTAAAAATAAATTAATGTTTATTTGCTACTTTTGCACCGGTATTATAAATCAATATCATTTCATATCATTTTGGGATAAGACAGGCCCCTTGAGGTTTCCATCCCGTCTATTATCATGTATTCTTGTAAAGTATGCACTATTATGCTCTGGTGTAATAAAAAATCAAATCAAATCCCCCCCTCCCCAGGTCTGGACATGTCCCAAAAAGCCAAGACCAGATAGGGTTAATATATATTTTCAACTGTATATTCTCCTACGCATTTCTTTGATGTGAATTTGTTATTCGTGTGGTTTTTGTTCTGAACGCGACGTTTTCAGATGGGAGTCGCGTCTTTTTCCCGTCGCGAGATCCCAGATTCACTATCAATATATTCATACAAGTTAATTCATTTCAGTGCGAGAGTTCCGATCCAGGCATCATTTCAATAAAATATTTTGCTGTATAAGTGTAATCAATGATGTATGTTTTTTAGGCTTCCCCTATTCATGCGTTTTTGTTCTGTCTGATCGCAACAGTATATCTGATGACAGTCGGGTGATTCTCCCGACGCGACCCGGTCCGTATGTACCGGTGGTTTTTGGACGAGGGACCGGTTCAACGCTGAGAGAGTTGGACGGTGTTCACGGCCTGTTTTTCCGTGGAAATGCTCCCTATGACGACAGATTTTGACGCTTATTGCCATGAAAGGATAAGTTTTCGTTATATTTGGCTATATCATTAAACGTAAGGAAACTTGCATTATCACTTCTCATATTATAACATTTTGATGTAGTGAATTATTATTTGACTTAAATACTTATATTTAAAATATATGTGCAATCGCCACTCTACCTGAGGATGGAGAAAGTTTTTCTCTGAAAGCTTGTAGTAAATATAGTCAGAATGGACTTCTACAAAATTGTATCCGTCGTGATCTTTATTCTGGGATTATATTTAAAAGTATTAAATGTATATTATTATGAATCATTTGGAGATATATCAAAGATTAGTATACCCCAACCTTAACTAATACCCAGGCCCTTGGGTCCCAATATCCCCACCACTCTACTATCAGATCATGTCAGACACTCATCTTGCTCTCCCAGGATAGACATATATAAATATCTCGAAAGATGATCACAGATAATGTCGGGATGTGTAAACGCGAATCCTTAAATCCTGTATATCTGTATGCTTTGTTTACGGATGGTTAGTCACCAAGTGTTACTATGGGTGATTTCACGATCGAGTGAACCAGAACGCTCCAGAGAATACGGCATTTATATAACACCTAACCCTATTATGGACGTCTCAGTTTCTGTAATAATATAATCACGGTATTAATAAAGCGCTTATGTTTATCCATCCCCGCCCCCTTATCCTTCATCCTCATCCTGAACATCCCAACAGGTTTAGATCTGCGCAGAGACAAAGGCTGAGAAATCTTCAGGAGGTCCCGATATCCTATCACACAGCTGTTTTACGCCACAATGATCACCACACGCTGTCAGCCTGTGTCGCTGTGGGTAGTAGTCGTCTTGTGGTTATACCTGACATCCTCCCAAGCCAGTGTATCGAACGATGACTGGGATAGGCACACCGACCTGGTTAGTTAGGAGTTCTGAATAGTTCAATGGGCTTTTTCTAAATCGAGCTAATCCACAGAAACTGCCTTTGGTATCAGACTGAAACCGAGATTGAGCATCAACGTACAAAATCACGGCCTCTGAATATCGATCTGCTAATTCAAAACAACCACAGTGAATGAAATATGAGTCTCTCTTTCGTGTATGAGTTCCAAAATAACTGAGAATAATTGAGTTTCTGGGTACAACAATGCACATAGACTGGTGGCTACTAATTAATAAAATGGTCTGTACAAGGGAAACTTACACAAACATTGCAGTAAGCACATCAGACTTCAGGCAAACAGGATATAGAACATTGGTAAAAGCATATCTCACGTCACGCAAATAGAATAATTATATAACCTCTATACCATCCAACTACATATATACATATATAGTCTGCCATACACAAAGACAGTGTTTGCTGTATATATATTTCCACCATATATAATATATATAAGGAATAAAACTACACAAAATTTAGAGTTTTGAGCTAAACTGTATATTTTACTGCTAAACCGGTTTCGTCCATTTTATAGACTTTTCAATAGCAATAATACATTTATTCATATGTGAAGCTAATCTTTTTAGTCGGGTGACGGAGGATTGCATCTGGGTTATTTGAAAAAAATCGGGTTGTTACATAAATTTTAATGTGTGTATGTTTTAATGCGTTGGATTACTGAGTTAGTGACTTGAGTACTTAGAATTTTGTTTGATCGTCGCTATATAGCTGAAATATTGCTGAACGCGACATTAAACCTTAATTCTCTCTCTCCCTCTCCATGTATACATATAGTTGCCTTGCAGCTGAACATGTTAAAATGCATTTACATATATAAATTAAACACTGGAGGCATACATATTTACAATATAATGGAGTAGACAAAAGGTAAAACAGTTTATTATAATCCGAGAATGATATATACTACAGAACAAAAACTAAACAGTTAGCGGCATTGCCATGAAGTTGAACATTAGATGACATATCTGTTGAGGCAGTATTGATAAATACATGGTTAGTTTTTACCGACAGCTGTCTGACATCTCCTTTTTCAGTCGATGTATGTATAAAAGAAATAATTAATTGTTTCAGTTCCACAGTTCATATATCAATAAAGGCATTATTAACAGTTTAATTCACATTTGAACTTCTGAATGAATTACTGTGCCTTTGTCTGTCGCCTGACTGTATCATATGATTTCATTTTATATAACGGAAAAATACTAAATTTCGTTTCAAGATCACTAGCACATTCTGCAATATGTTTGCTAACCTTAAGATGCCTTAATGAAGATGTGTTGATCTGTTGTCGATGGACTATTTCTGAGTACATCCCCCGTTTCGCCAATGTATGCGTTGTCACATCCATTGCATGCAATAACATACAGTAAATTTTGTGAATTGCAGCTCATACTGCTATTAACCTTGAAATTTGTATTCGTATGGAGAAACAGAAAAGTGGATTCAGCAAAAATGTTCGTACAGCACTTGCATGTCGGTTTTCCACATTTAGATACTGAGAACGTTTGATTACTTGATGTGAATTTGGCAGAAGTCAGAAGTTTTTTTTAAGATTGGGTGCCTGTCGTTTTCCGTTTATAACTTGAACCCCACTAAAAACTTTCCGGAGTCCTTCGTTCGATTCAAGTAGGTTAAGATTATCCTTAATAACAGGGAAACAATTGACATTATTGTTAATAAAAGTGATTAAATTTTGATTTGAGCTGTCTACTGTAGATTTCTCAAGTCCTGTATATAGTGTGGGGCCAATTGTCGCAAAATATGCCCGAGTAATTTTGGCGTGTAAATTATTGGCACCATATGAATTCTTATTTGTTATAATGTTGTGAAATAGAAAAAGTTTGGTGCCAGGTTTTCTTTGAGCATTTAATGTCATTTTGAGCTTAACCAATTCCGGTCACTGCGTATTTGGAGGTGTCATGCAAATTGGGGGATGGTATTTTGACAAGCGTTCATATTTTTGTTATCCCTGGGGCTAGAAGACTGAAACTTTGCATACTACATATTGGAATCAAGTTCTATCAGAAAATGTAAAATCTGTTCTGTTCTACTTGACGTCACGGTGACGTCATTTTCTCGGAAGTGATTTTTCGGCCTATTTTTGGACCGATTTTTCTAATTTTCTTTTTTATTCGAATTTTTAATCTCGTAAAACTACAAAATATCATAAATAGTAATTAGTCTTGGCAAAGTAAATTATATCTTTATTTTTCGGGCAAAAATTAACCGAAAAAGCCAAATACGTCCCCTCCCCCCCCGAAAACATCCCATTGCCAACTTTGGGTAATGTGCCCATGATCTTTTGCTCCTCTTTTGCAAGTACACTCAAAACGAACCAAAAAAGTCAGCAAGTTTCAGCTCTCTATCCATTTTTTGCCTCATTGCTATGAATAAATGTTTGGGATGGGAACTAAGGGGGGGGGGGAGGGGGGCACCAGCAGGCCAGACATGGTTGAAAAAGCAAGACGTCCAATTCGACAAGTAAAGGCTGCTTCATACGAGCGCTTTTACATCTCAGCCCGATTGGGCTCAGGGGTATTGTTGTTGACCCGTCTGTCCGTCTGTCCAGGCGTCTGTCCGGGCATCTGTCCGCCCGTCCTCTTTTCGCTAGGACTTCATATATTTTGAACTACTGAAGGCAGACCGACGAAACTTGTGTCCAATATACCATGTAATATGTAGACGTGCCTTTTGTATGTTTCATTGGTCAGGCCATCGTCTGTCTGACTGTCTGTCTGTCTGTCTGTCTGTCTGTCCACTTCTCTGTCCATTTGTATCATATTTTGATTCCAGCCTTGTCTATTATGGGCCTTCTTATAATAAGTATCTAAAATCCAGTTGTGGTCAAATCATTCACATAATAATTTTTCTATATTTAACAATATGTTCTTTCCATTCTACTTCCAAATAGTCATGGAATGTTTTCACTGATCTATATAAATCTACATATTACATCAAAACATGTTTCTGCTAAGGGTTTGGACAGGGGAGATAACCACACAGAGAATTGAGCTGTAATGTGCTGGGAAATGTAGTGCAAGTTTACATCTCCAGCTTAAATCTCCACAACGTTTTCTGTTCATGAATTACCATTTACCCATTACTCAATCGGCTTTAGTTATGCTTCAGCTGTAATTTGTAAAATTTTCACACCCTGGGAGCACATATAAATTGGAGTTTGGTATCCATTCGTGGCACTATTTTGTTACTAAGGGTCATCAGTGGACCTTATAGATCTATGTTTGCGGAATACCGAGGCTTCATTTCTGAATGATACACTGAATAAAGTCAACCTTTACCTTCTATATCTTCTGAATAAGTGTATGAAACAACTTTAATATGTATTAGGTGTGTATGAAATGAATCTATCCCACTTGATAGCAAAGGTAAATTGTATTTTATCAATAACAAAATGTGTCCTCGACCGCGGCAACTCCAGGATCATTGTTGGCTTCATGCAAATTGTATTGAAATACTGCATCAGTTTGCCAGAAAAGATGGATATAGTTGAGCAAAGAAGCAAAAAAGGTGAAAAGCCTCCCTCCCTCATTTTTTTCAAAAATGTGTCTGTGAATCTAGATATTTTATTCAAACCAATGGTTCAATCAGTGGTTCATACAAAAGCGTATACAAATGCCATAACTCTATGCTATGTATCCGAACTCCTACACCCATAATCATGAGGCACCAGAGGTGCTACAGCCCTTCAGTCCCTTAACAGTCCAGCTTAAGCAACATCTCCTGGCATGGTATATACATACCAAATTTGAAAAGAAGCTGTTGAAAGGTTGTCAAGTTATTGCCCGGAAATGCATATAGGATTTTACCACCAGGCGGGGTCACCTATTGGCGAAAGTGGTCGAAATACAATCCGAGGCGACACCTAATGGCATGGTATATGCATATCTAATTTGAGAAGAATCCGCTGAACAGTTCTCAAGTTATTGCCAGGAAACGAATTTCAGACGGGCGAACAGATGGATGCACTGACACACAGACAGACCAACGGTTGGGCAATCGGAATCCAGTATACCCCCTTCTATGTACCGTGGTATATATTGGTAAATTGGTTAAGTTGTGATCTTATTGCTCTGGCCTGAAACTAAATGTTGGATGGGGCTTTTGTTCATTAGGGCTTTTGTCCATAGTTTTTCCGTTCGCTGGGGCTTTTGTGCAAATCCCAAAGAGAATGCTGTATTGTTCTAATATTGTTCATCATATTCATAGAATAGATATCATTTATCTTGGGGCGAGGACAGATTTTGTTGTTGATGTAATACAATTTATTGTTGCTGTACATGTAATACAGATTGCTTTCGTTATCATGTTGGATAGATTCATTTCATGCACACCTAATACATCTTGAAGTTTCATACATTTATTCAGAAGATATAGCAAATCAGCATTTGGCTTTATCCAGTGTATCATTCAAAACTAAAACTTCTGTATACTATAAATGTAGATCTATAAGGTTCACTGCTGATAGTGACACAAATGGATACTAAACTACTACTTATAAGTATTCTCATGACGTGGAAGTATCACAAATTACAACTGAAGCAAAATTAAAGCCAATTGAATAATTGGTAAATGGTAATTCACAAGCAGAAACAGTTGTGGAGATTTAAATTGTAGATTTAAACTTGCAATACCTGTACATTTCCCAGTACATTATACAACTCAATTCTCTATGCTTATCTCCCCTGTCCACTACATTTACCTGCAGAAAAAATGTTTTGATGCATGTAATATGTAGATTTATGAGATCAAGTAGAAACGCTTGCAACATTCCAAGTATATTTTGGAAGTAGAATGTAAATTTTTATGTAAATAATCTGACCACCACTAGATTTGAGAAACTTACCACAAGAAGGCCCATAATACATAATTTTGGAATTAAGCCATGATACGGATGGACAGAAAAGTGGACGGACAGACAGACAGACAGACGAGGACCTGACCAAGAAAACATACAGAAGGCACATCTACAGATCACATTCTATATACGACAGAAGCTTTGTCAACCTGCTTCCAGTAGTTCTCAAGATATGGGAGTCCGGGGAAAAGGAGGACGGACGAACGGACGTCCGTGGTGACAACAATACCCTGAGCCCAATCAGACTGAGGGGTAAAAACATCTTGGTGTGGACTGTTTGGGGGCTGAGGGATTGTAGCACTTCTGATTTCTCATGTTTGAACTGTGTCATCACTCATACTGAATGTAAAATATTCGTTATACATGAACTGTGGTGTAGTTTAGTCAAGAAATATATATATATGGCTAGATTGTTTTCTATTTCCCGTCTCAAAAAATGTTATGCCCTAATCTAGTCTGGGTAGTTTAAGGGTTTAATTGCAACCTAGTGGGGGCAGAAATTAACTACTGCATG
>JAVTVY010048198.1:0-23285 GCA_036873755.1 Hanleya hanleyi | reverse complement strand
CTGTATAGTCTCTGTACCAAATATGGGGGCTGAACTCTTTGATTTAATGGCCGTATAGGCCATTTCCTTATTCATTTCCTTATTCAGAACAGCGCCCCCTGGTGTCGGATCGAGAAACTAGTGACACCATTTTGTAGCATTCCATGAGTATAGTATATGTACCAAATATGGGGCTCAACTCTTTTATTTAATGGCCGTATAGGCCATTTCCTTATTCATTTCCTTATTCAGAACAGCGCCCCCTGGTGTCGGATCGAGAAACTAGTGGCACTAGTTTGTAGCACTCTATGAGTATAGTATATGTACCAAATATGGGGGCTCAACTCTTTGATTTAATGGCCGTATAGGCCATTTCCTTATTCATTTCCTTATTCAGAACAGCGACCCCTGGTGTCGGATCGAGAAACTAGTGGCACCATGTTGTAACCCTCTACCTGTATAGTCTCTGTACCAAATATGGGGGCTGAACTCTTTGATTTAATGGCCGTATAGGCCATTTCCTTATTCATTTCATTATTCAGAACAGCGCCCCCTGGTGTCGGATGGAGAAACTAGTGGCACCATGTTGTAGCACTCTATGAGTATAGTATATGTACCAAATATGGGGGCTCAACTCTTTGATTTAATGGCCGTAGAGGCCATTTCCTTATTCATTTCATTATTCAGAACAGCGCACCCTGGTGTCGGATCGAGAAACTAGTGACACTATTTTGTAGCACTCTATGAGTATATTATATGTACCAAATATTGGGGCTCAACTCTTTGATTTAATGGCCGTATAGGCCATTTCCTTATTCATTTCCTTATTCAGAACAGCGCTCCCTGGTGTCGGATCGAGAAACTAGTGGCACCATATTGTAACCCTCTACCTGTATAGTCTATGTACCAAATATGGGGGCTCAACTCTTTGATTTAATGGCCGTATAGGCCATTTCCTTATTCATTTCATTATTCAGAACAGCGCCCCCTGGTGTCGTATCGAGAAACTAGTGGCACCATTTTGTAGCACTCCATGAGTATAGTATATGTACCGAATATGGGGGCTCAACTCTTTGATTTAATGGCCGTAGAGGCCATTTCCTTATTCATTTCCTTATTCAGAACAGCGCCCCCTGGTGTCGGATCGAGAAACTAGTGGCACCATATTGTAACCCTCTACCTGTATAGTCTATGTACCAAATATGGGGGCTCAACTCTTTGATTTAATGGCCGTATAGGCCATTTCCTTATTCATTTCCTTATTCAGAACAGCGCCCCCTGGTGTCGGATCGAGAAACTAGTGGCACCATATTGTAACCCTCTACCTGTATAGTCTATGTACCAAAGATGAATTGTCTACTACGTGCCATTAAACAATAATATATTATCCGCGAATTATTGACTGCTCCCCTGATTTGCTACTTGAATAGTGAACTGTGAACTGGGAACTGGGCGCCAACTTATAAGACGTCAAAAAATGAAGAGCTGAAACTCCGTGACTTTACAGTCTATCATATTGGGGTTCTTTTGAGCCTATTTGCATAATCTCCCGAGCAGAGGATCATGGGGAAATTGAAGATAGCGGCCACGTGGGGTACCAGACAAATGATGTTTTTGTCATATTTCTTCAAAATTTCTGCTTTTCCCCGATGAGAAGTGGGCAAAAACTATTTTATTTCACATCACATTGATATTTACTAAATTATCATTCAGGTTTTTTTTGCGGAGAAATTGCATAAATAAGATCGACCAAAAAATGCCGTTTTTGAAAATGACGTCATTGTGACGTCATCAAAGCGGCATCTTGGATTTTTTACATTTCCAGGTAGAGCTTGATCCAGGGGTATAGTGTGGTAAGTTTCAGCTCCCTAGCTCAAGGGACAAGAAAAATAATAAGAGGGGGGGGGGGGGGGGGGCCAAAACATGTCCTAAAAAGCCCAGGCCAGATAGGGTTATTCAGAAAGTCTCGATCGTTTGAAATATCTCATGAAACGGTGCTTTGTCATTCGTGATAATAAAGCTTTTACAGGTAAGAATAGTCGATCATTTCTTCTTGGTCAGAAGAGGGGGTAAGGGTGTTGAAATGACAGTAACCACCTTAATTTCTCTTGAAGTCTGTCGAAATAGCGTGTTGTATAGCTCTACATCCACCAAAGGTATCAAATCAATATTTATCACAGGAGTCCTCGTTACAGGTAGTCAGTATTTGGGATTATACGGCCTTTCTTCGATTGCTGTGCTGCATCGAGGAGTTAACTTTAGAGATAACCCCAGAGTGCTAGCAAGTATAGGACACCACACCGGAACATTATACTGTTTTAAATCTCATCACTCTTCCTGGATAGTTGGATAGAATGGAATGGAATGGGCAAATATACGGATGGCTGTGGGTAGACAGGGAAAATATTGTGTGAAATGAAGACCGCTTCATGGATCAACCGTCTGCAACGTGTGTGCAGCTCCATCTTCATTTTATCCAGCCAATTTCTACGTTCCCACTTCGAACTTCCCTTGATATATCTGGACCCCTTCAATGTTCAAATAACTTATAAATAGACACGAGACGTCACTGACCTCGAAAACATTTGAAATTCGAAATGGGTCGCACAAGAGCGTTATTGATTGGCTGACCTAATTAGCGGGCACCATATTAGGAGGAAGGACGCCGCTAATAGAGGATGATGTCACTCTATGTGACTTCACTCGCAATCGATGTGTACGTTCTGATCGGTTCTTCTGTCGTTAGCTGGTGAAATTTACACCTCAGATTTTGAACGCTGAAGGGGTCAGATAAATCAAGGCAGGTTCGAAGTGGGAACGTAGAATTTGGCTGGATAAAATGAAGATGGTGCAGCTCGGGCTGATGTTCTACCAAGAATGACCAAAACTACCTCTGAACACAGAAGAGTTCCAGTGCGACTTTGAATGATGAGCATGGAATATTCGTACACTGTTGCGGAGTATCCGAGAAAGCCGAAATTCTGTCCATAATTCCGTATGACTACGGTGGCTTGATAGTGCCATATTATAAAACGTTTAATTTTCTATATGAAACGTCGTATTATCTGTATGTTTTCGATTTTCTCATCAATTGATCTTCATATGTCTTGAACGTTCACGGCAAATCGATGAGAACCGACTTGCTGTAACAATACCGTTTTCAGTTTGGAAAATGCAGAATGAATCACACTGAAAATTAGAAAATCACATAAAAATGCGGCATCACAATGAAAATCATTTTCTCCGCGGTTGAAATATTTTCTCCGCGTGGAAATATTTTCTCCTCTGTGGTAATATTTTCTCCGCGGTGGAAATATTTTCTCCGCTGTGGAAATATTTTCTCCGCATTGGAAATATTTTCTCCGCGGTTGAAACCACGGAGGAGAAAATTATTTCCACCGCGAAGAAAATTATTTCAACCTCGGAGAAAATGTTTCCAAAGCGGAGAAAATGTTTCCACCGCGGAGAAAATATTTCAACCGCGGAGAAAATATTTCAATCGCGGAGAAAATATATCAACCGTGAAGAAAATATTTCCACCGAGGAGAAAATATTTCAACAGCGGAGAAAATGTTTCAATTGCGGAGAAAATATTTCCACCGAGGAGAAAATATTCCCACCGCGGAGAAAATATTTCCACCGCGGAGAATATATTTCAACCGCGGAGAAAATGTTTCAACCGCAGAGAAAATGTTTCCACCGCGGAGAAAATATTTCCACCGCGGAGAAAATATTTCCACCGCGGAGAAAATGTTTCCACCGCGGAGAAAAATTTCAACCGCGGAGAAAATGTTCCCACCGCGGAGAAAATATTTCCACCACGGAGAAAATATTTCCACCGCAGAGAAAATATTTCCACCGCGGAGAAAATGTTTCCACTGCGGAGAAAATGTTTCCACCGCGGAGAAAATGATTTTCAGTGTGATTCCGCATATTTCGTGTGATTTTCTAATTTTCATTGGAACCCAGAGTGCAGTTTCTGCATTTTCTGTGTGATTACCCTTTCCAAACTGAAAACGGTATCGTTACAGCAAGTCGGTTCTTTCAAGTGGACTTTCAAGAAATATGAAGATCAGTTGACGAGAATTTCGGAAAGATACAGATAATACGACGTTTCATATAGAAAATTAGACGTTTTATAATATGGCACCAACAAGCCACCCTACATACCAGTTGTGGAAATTATTTATCATGCGTGGTATTATCATCCACACTAGACTGGACCCAGCCCCTGTTTCATATGTATTTTAAAGGGGAAACAAAAGGAAGTAACTCTGATTATTAAGAAATGCTTGAAACAATAAATAATTTTTTCATTTTTTTTCCATTTTTTTTTTCATTTTATTTATTTACTTATCAAACGTATATATTTATTAAAGATCATTTTATTATTATTAAATAGTACATAGCATGACTGCCCGGTTTTTGGACAGGCCCTATTATTGGACACCTAGATGCAGTGGGGCTATTTTCTGGGAATATTACATGACAACTGTAATACAAAGGAGGTGTTCGCTTTAGATGGATATTTTTCCCTTCAGCGTCGCTCTCTGCCGCTCTATTGTCTCGCTTCGAGCCAGCCGGTAAATTGTGACGTAATGCTCAGGTATTCCCCAACTCTTTGTCAGACAGGCGAGGCGAGTCTAATGGGAATTTCTGGTTCATATTCTCATACAGTTGTCATTAGTATTTTCATAAACGACCCAGATATTTACGAACAATAATCAGTTATATTAATATATAAACCGACTCGAAAACTGAAAAATCACTGCCAAAAGTTCAGCGAACAATAATTAAGGAAGTAACTGCAAAAAAACCAAAACATATTGGCACATGCATAATCCCTTGGGGAAAGCAAGCGTCACCACGTGTTGAGGGTCATTTCCTTAATAAAGGCCTTGATGTAAGACAAGTTTAACCTTATAACTTTTTAATTCATAGATACAACTTTCCGCTGCCCTATAACGAAATACCCTCATGTAAAAATTACATATGTGTAACAATTAATTTTTTGCTCTGCTGGATCGTCAGAATATTCAAATACTGAACAAGTGGTCTGACTGTATGAGTGCAGTTGTTTGTGTGCAATTCTATTCACGAATTATAATAAAATATTGGATTATGTGCGTTAGGGGTTCGCTGTCTTTATTTCGCGTCAATATTGTACCTTAAGTCCAAAATGAAGATGGGACAAAAAGGAAAAAAAAATATATTTTTTTTTCAGCGATTTGGGGATCCGAACCAAAGTGTTGGTTTTCTTCTAATCTGTAGCCCGACACTCTAACCATTCGGCCAAGCAGCACATTCTCAAAGAGAGCCGTCTCTACCCGCGGGAGACCACTCTTTCTCGCAGTAGGGAGTCTCGCGAGACGAGAATGCCAAGCAGTAGTTACAACTATTGACGTAAGGAATCATGTGCCGAATGGCGGTGAACTTCACCCTTTCAGAGCATTACAAGCGTTTTGACATATTTCAATATTATGAAAATATGACACCTTTAACCAAAACGATTTTTCAGTATCATTTTGGATCAAACCCACCGCATTTCGATAAGTAAGACTCGTTTTGGTTAAAGGTGTCATATTTTATATATGAAGGGAATTCCCTTCAAGAATATCACCAAAGATTGCAAAAACAAACAAATGCTTATTTTCTAATACTCGTAATATTTCTTTGACAAATCTCTTCTCGGTGAAAATTGAGAACATGAAAATTCAGTATTTTCTCTCTCAAGCTAATAACTTTGAGAGTAAACGAGAGGAAGTTATATTTTCGGTTTATAAACGCAACACACTAAGGAAGAAAATACGGTCAAACCGAACACCTCCTTTAATTTCACAGTTGAGTTACAAAGACATGCTAATAAATTTCTGTTTACTCACGGAATTTGTGCACGTTTAGCCCTCGTGCGGGTCGGAAATAGTGTCACAAATTTGGGTAAAAAAATGCGTCAGAAAATTTCGTCCAGTTTCTCAGTTTCATTCCTAATTGCAGGTATGATTAAATTCAACGAAATTTGACTGAAAATGTTCCCACAAATATAGAGAATCTTCATTTTGAATATCAGTGTGCAACGTGACCGGCGTTTGGCAGACGATGTACATATCTCCCCGCCACTCCGTCTAAAAATAGACAATCCTGGGGAGCAGCCAGTTTACGATAGCATGGCATGTGGCTCACACTGGCAATAGCGCTGATTGACAGCCAAGGATAATGGACACTCCCAAAAACTGCAAAATTTGGGACCGGTTGAATCGTCGACGTTCATTCCAAAACTCATTCGTAGGCTACAGTGCTGATTCATGTTTAAATGTTTTTGGAGGTTTACTAAAGACTGTGGGACAAACAATTTGACAGTAAGTTGATTAGTTTCAAATAAATCCATCACTGAAAAAGTGTCCAATAACTGGGCGCAAACTTGCATTTTTATACCGTGGATGGTCTCTCCCCGTATTTTTTCTTCAATATTTTTTATGACGATTTATCACAAAAGATGTAGTCTTTAATCCAGTGTCACTTTCTTGGCCATACGTGGTTGCATGGTCGATCACAGACTCTTATTCATAAAAAGTGTCCAATAACCGGGCAGTCATGCTATGAAATAGAGACTCATCCAGTCTATACATACACACGAGACAAGTGATCGCTCGAGAGCTGACAAATCGTGATGTTCCACTCTATAACATGCAATAGTTGTTTTATTATGCCGAATGACCTATATGAATAAAATGAGGGCTTTATAAATCATGTGAATGAGGATGGTACGGTGAAATAAGCATATCGTGTTCAACACTGCGCGACCGTTGTTGATTTCAAAATGCCGTCTCAAGATCGACTGTTCGATCTCGGCTTGTTTGTCGACTCAATCGCATAATTTGGACGAGTAACGTTCTCGGTGATCTTACGTACCTTTTCAAAAGATGCCAAATTTATTTCAGTCAGTTACCAAAACACATTCACTAATTTCTTTCACCAACGGGCCGACGTTTACACATCAGGTCGACGAAGATACACATCAATCTTCGTTTCGGGGAGTGATGGCGCGCGCACTATGGGAGGCAACTCTGTGTCCGACAGATGTCGCCGTGCAACAATTTGTCATGTTCAACGCTCTGCCGTGGTACATGACAACGGTAAGGCAAGATATGACTGCATCATCTCTGAACATCACGATTTGTAGAATGACACGTGACCGGCTCTCAACCAATGAAAACATTACGAATTTACATGAGGTATAATAAATTATTTTATACCATGGTATGAAATGACGAATTGTGGCAGGGATGGCCAACCATAAAAGTCATGCCACATCTTCACCATCAAATACCATTAATTATTGTTGAATATATATGCTCCTTTTTTTAATATAGATAGCCATTTTTTGGACAAAAACACGACGCGATTGAATAAAGCAACACATCGCCTGCCATAATTTAGTAGATCATGCAGTATACCATATCTATAGGTATATTGCGCCCAACGGATGGTGTTAACACGAAATGAGGGCATACCATACCAGAAGCAAATTAACTTAAAGTGTGCAACATTATATTAGATTAGCTAGACCGCCCTGGCACTCTTCAAAACGCCTACACCACTAGATTATTTCAGGGGTTCTACACACGAAAGACGAGATGCGGCGTCGACACGCAAGGAATTACTCATGGGTGACACTAATTATGTACTTTTCCTATGCTGAGTTCTGAATTCCAGCATCAGCTCATCTCCCGTGATGCATCACTCGATACTGGCTTTATGATCTCCCTATACCAGACGTTCTACCTGTATACAAAACGAAACAAAATTAAGAGCTGACACACCATAACTTTGTATAGGCTATCATATTGGGGCCATTTTGAGCCTATTTGCATAACCACTCGATCAGAGGATCGTATGTATATAAATTAAAAATGACAGCCATGTGAAAGTACCAGAAATCTGATGTTTTCGTGTTTTTGTTTTTTTTTGTGGATAAAAAAGAATAAAACTATTTTATTTCACATCAGATTATTATTTACTAATTGATCATGCAATTATTGGGTAGAAGATGACATAAATTAATGAAAGTACCATGAAAGTAGTTTTGTTTTGATTGTTTCCTGGATGACATGATTTATATGAATACTGGTCAGTGTTGAATAGAGTTTGTATTTTAACAAGTCGAAGTACTGCAATGAAAACAAAATAGGTCAAGGGTCAATTTGATGTTAATAATCTGAACATTGTGAGAACATGGCGAATTACTGCTAAATTGGGGACATGATTTTACATGAATACTAGTCGAATTGTATCAACTTTGGCTTGATTTATACGAATGACAAAATAAAATAAAAAATGAATTTAACTCAATCGTCAAAATCAGCAAGTTATGTTCAGCTGTAGTGAAAGGACTGAAAATGGGCCAAAACTGTTTTCTCTGAAGTTCTACCGTAGGATATGAATACATGCAGCTGTTGGTCAGAAAAGTTCGATAACCACACACAATTGAACTTCAGGATAATAAAATTAGCAAGCATCAATTACACATATTCGAAAGTGTTTGATAAGCACAAAAACAAGGTCTAATCATTTCAAGAAAAATACATTCAGGAGATTATTAGACAACAATAACACATTGATCCTAGTTTAGAACAGTCAGGAGGCAGCACTCGGGGAGAAAAAGAGCTCAGAAATGCTCTTGATCTATGTCCCAAATCGGAAAGGGTATTATCTCCCTTGTTCCACTTGGGGCATGTTGGTGCAGAGAACTTCCGGTAAGTACCAAAGGCACTCGCAATTATTTCTAGATATTAAATATGCGATTTTTTCCAGAAAATTGCTTTTGTAATGTACACGTCTGTAGGATCCATCGGTTCATGTAAAAAAACTAAAAACAATAGTTTTTAAACAGATATTTTGGAATGATTTAACAATATATTATTCAAAATAATTGCAGATGCCTTTGGTAAAAGTGAAACCGAGACTCCTTTCCGGAAACAGCTTTTCATGCCCTTAACCTTAGAGAGTGGCAGGTATTCGAAGGGAGATCAGATACTTTTCGAAAAGGGCTATACACTACTATAAATTATCACCCTACATCCTACACTCGATAATAAACTCGCTTGCCATATCTAGAAATAGGTCAAAAGATCACGTGGATTCAAACTGCCAAACGAGGTAATGAAGGATTCAAATCATTTCATCACGAACGCCCCAATTCGTGATTTTCTTTATTCGACTACACTGCTTGTGACTATAATAATGTAGTTATGGGAGAATAGGTCAGAACGTCAATTTGTATTCAAGTGTCGGAGAACTAGCTATTTGTTTGAACATGCTCCCAAGATAACATAACTATACGCGAATACAGGTAAAAAGTTTGTTCACAGAAAGTAACCTACAAATCTTCGAATTTGCCCTGTATAATCAGCACAACATCTACCGGTATAGTCTGGCAGAAGGCAGTGGTGGCAAGAATTAAGTCATCTTAAATTATTTGTATGCTATATGTACACTACAAAAAAATTTTCTCATCTGATTTGACCTTTTTTTTAACTGTAGGGGAGAGTCAGGAGACCTGGGACACTATTTCTGTGACGTCACATTATTTCACATCCTGTCCAAAGTATTTAGTAGTGCAAATCAATGCGTGCCTGCGAAGAATACACATACAATGCCACAGTGTTTAAGACACCAATCCGAGTGTGTTATGACGTGGAGACGATTTCATTTCAGCGTATTTTGGGGGTGACTTGGGACAGTGTCGGGAGACATGGGACAAGGAGTTGGGAGATATGGGACAACCGATGTAGAGAGTTAAATGCAACAAAACTAACTTTTTTATTTCAAAAAAACAATGGCTTAACATGGAAATGTGAACTTGCTAAAAAATTATCACTTTGCGGACAGAAAGTAATACCATTCATATCGCAATATTCTTCGAAAGTGCAGGGAGAGATGGGACACTCCCCAGGGGGGTCCAACTTAGCAAAATGGGGATTTTTTGTTCAACTGTCCATGCCCTCCCAAATTCGGTCTGCGTCATGTGTGACCTATATAAAAGACAATCCTGTGCCAAGATATCGGCATCATATACCTGGTAGATACTTCATGTTGGAAGCCATTGTCTGAGTCTTTGTGCAGCTAAAAAGGCTGAAGTCTAGACATATTGTTGTTCCCAGACTTGGCTATTGTATTCATTGTCTCGTGATTCGTACATGGAGTATGAACCATATACGTAATATTGCACCGTATAAATAAATGGGCGTGGCCTCCAAAATCTAACTTTTCAAGTTAAAAAACATAAAAAGAAAGATTTACTCACTTCAATAATTTCAGGAAATACAAGAATGGTAAATGTGGGAGGCGGTATGAAAACCAAACAGCACGTGTAAGCTCAGTCTCCATCGGTTTTCACAAGGGTACCAAATAAAGGGTGTCCCAAGTCTCCCCTGTCCCATGTGTCCCCACTCTCCCCTACAACAAAGAATCTATTTTCACCCACATGTAATTATCAGTTGACGATTCCAGTTCCATCTTTTCTATATAACTCCCCATTGGTGTATCATGGGAGGCTGATACGTGAGAAGAATCAGGCTAATCACGTATGTGTAAATCAAATAAAATATAGCAATATCTACCTCCACTGTTAATTTTTGATGTAAACACGCAGTAAGTTACTGATTTCTTTCACAGTACCGTAACTTACTGCAAAACATGATTATTATACTGAAGAAAATTAATAATTTACCTTGTTACATTGTATACAGTAAGTTACTGCATCTTTAAAAAATACATTTTTAAATGTTGGTAGTACATTGAACACTTTTACTGTAAAATTGCTATAACTTATTGCTTTATTTTACTTTAAATCACTGCAGAATATAAATTACTGTATACAATATAACATTTTATGGAAACAAAATGGAAACAAAATGAAAGTAATTCACTGTACTGCTTCATATACAGCAAGTGCCTGTAGCTTTAAATGAAATACAGGTTTCATTGATTTGAATATGATATATAAGTATAGTATAATACAACAAATTTACTGGACGCAGGTTTTCGCCCTTTCACTATTATTCCTTTACTGCACCTGCGCACCATGACGTCACAGTCACACTATGACCAGGACACTCTTTTAACTCTACACCACGAGAGCTTCAATATACGACACCATGCACACTACAATGGGACCCATGATGGACCCCATCTCGCCCAAACACGCCCATGCGCATCCGAAAATGCCCTTTCTCTACTACTCTCTGAATGCTGAGAGACTTCACGGCTTACTGCTACTGATGTGATTTACGTATATGTAGAAACTTGGCCGGCCTCGCTTCTTTCGGTCACCTTTTCGCACTGACACATATTCATGTGGCCTTAGACTACGATTCTGTCTTTTAATTTCACACGCATCCAAGTCCTGGAGTTTGGACGAGAGTCCCCGGGCTGGATTTCGTGTGCACACCATTCCCTCATTGCCAGATTGTGTAACCCCCTAAACTGTCTGTGCAATTGATAGTAGGGGCTGAACAATCTGATGCGAGAACGTAGCAGACAAGGCTCGAGCAGATATGTAGGTGGGGGGGAATGTGGGGATGGGGAAGGGCTTTGGGTATGATATTTTGTGTAAATTTCTATCTCTTGTCCTCTTTGTACATGCTATAACCGTCAACTAGGAACCATCTGCACTAGTCCAGGTAATCTCTAAATTCTCGCAGAGGGTTCGTAACCTATCGATTGTTACACTGGCTCGCGAGGATGCTAGGAACGGGACATCTCGACTGTCATGTTATGTTGTCTTGTATCTGTTACGTAACGACTGATAACCTGAACCGAATTAACAATTTAACCGGTGTTTAGCATATCCTGTTTTCATATTTACAAGGTAAGTGGGGGTTAATATCTCCATTTTATCGCTGCCATGTCCCCAGAGGATGTTATCTTACATAGGATGAGATTCAAGCTTTATCAAGGGGGAGGGTATGGTGGCCGATAAGGGACATCGCTAGGTATGTGGTTTGGTAACACGAAGGCAGGATGCGAAGCGCGAAGGCAGGATGCGAAGCGCGAAGGCAGGATGCGAAGCGCGAAGTCCAAACACGAAGGCAGGATGCGAAGTGCGAAGGCAGGATGCGAAGTGCGAAGGCAGGATGCGAAGCGCGAAGGCAGGATGCGAAGCGCGAAGTCCAAACACGACTTCGCGCTTCGCATCCTGCCTTCGCGCTTCGCATCCTGCCTTCGTGTTTGAACTTCGCGCTTCGCATCCTGCCTTCGTGTTTGAACTTCGCGCTTCGCATCCTGCCTTCGCACTTCGCATCCTGCCTTCGTGTTTGGACTTCGCACTTCGCATCCTGCCTTCGCACTTCGCATCCTGCCTTCGTGTTTGGACTTCGCACTTCGCATCCTGCCTTCGCGCTTCGCATCCTGCCTTCGTGTTTGGACTTCGCGCCTCGCATCCTGCCTTCGCGCTTCGCATCCTGCCTTCGTGTTTGAACTTCGCGCTTCGCATCCTGCCTTCGCGCTTCGCATCCTGCCTTCGTGTTTGGACTTCGCGCTTCGCATCCTGCCTTCGTGTTACCAAACCACATACCTGAAACAATGCAGCGATGTCCCTTATCGGCCACCATACACCATAGTTAGGCTTTTATGTTGTTTGTCATTACAACAACGTCAGGAGGGGCCGATTATCTGTTTTCGATGTCTCGCAAATACGTCCATGTAGATTGACCCCTTATGCATTACAACAAATTAGGAGCACAGCAACGAGACTGGTTTACCCATTTTCTTCAATTCTGTGTAGGGATATTAGGCGGAAGGAACTGGTGATCAGAGACGGGACAGATAACCTGAGAGAGGGTGACTTTTACAAGCGACGTTATGATTTTGTGCGGATGGGCATAAGCTGGGTTACGGACAATTAAAAAAACCCACCATATTCTAGAAGCCATAATTTATATCAAGATAATTGTGTCTAATAACTGCGGATTTCCAGAGTTATGCACCGAGCTGTAACCCTCCTCAGACCCGCCTTCCTTAAAGGACATCTGCCAGACCAGGGAAGACCCGCTCACATACTGAGCTGCATAGGGAACAGGTAAGCTAATTTTGAATTTGAATATCGTAATAAAATTAGTTGAAATGTTCGCCATTTGATTAATTCAAATTCACCACGATAAACGGTGCTAAATGTATAATTTACCTGACATACAATACAACTGAATGTGTGTCCGAGATGTGACTTTGTTGTACTGGGGCCCCGGTTTGTGGTATATAAACTAGGCTAAATAAACTTGACCTCGAAATGATATTGTCAGGTTGCCACATGACAGCCAGAAATGACCGCATATAACTAGTCTTGTTGATGGAGTGTTCGCCAAACTGGTACATATATTAGTGTCAGTCATGTTTAGTACATGTCAAACGTATGGCAAGCCAAAGTGCTTTTTATTCGAGAATTTCCGATATCGGAAATTGAATTCCCGATATCGGAATTAAAATTCCCGATATCGGAAATTCATGACCTTCAATTTCCGATATCGGAAATTGAATTCTCCATATCGGAAATTGCAATTCCCGATATCGGAAATTGCAATTCCCGATATCGGAAATTGCAATTCCCGATATCGGAAATTAGAATTTTCGATATGGGAAATTCAATTTCCGATATCGGAAATTCAATTTCGGATATCGGAAATGCAATTTCCGATATCGAAAATTGTCACTGAATTTTCGATATCGGAAATTGCAACTCTAGGGTGCACTCCACACTTGCCACGGTTTCGTACAAAGTGGTGTCTCCCTAATTTTATAATAGGGAAGGTCGCCCGATTTTGACAGCAAGGTAATTCTTCTTACCTTTCAACTAACTGATATCTATAGTATCACCCTGCTGGACGTAACCATTTCTCCAAACGAGGATATAATATTTGCTTGTTGATCGCACTCACTCGCCTCTACAGATTTAATCGTGTCCGGAATTGAATATCTGGCGGACCAAAATCCGCACTTTTTTGGGAAGCGAAAATGATTCCTTTATGGCCATAAAATTTTACAAAAAACGAGTAGGTCGACCCCCTGTTTTTTCGCTATTTTAAATTGTCTTTTGGACGGGAAACACTTTAACATACATAAAAAGAAAATCATTTCGTACGTTTTCGCTGGGTTGCGGGTAGAATTTGACACATTTTCATATATTTTATGGAGTTTTTCAGAAAAGTTGAAGAAAGGTTACGGAGGATTGCACGTCTTTCCTTTTCAATTTCAATAGCTCACAAGTCTCCTGAAATAAGGGCACGAGTGTGCCCATTTACAAAATATATACTTTTACAAGGTTTTTGTTAAAGATTTTACATCTATTTATGGCCGAAGATCCGAACCCATGCCTGTTTTTAGCCGCACATCATTTAGGTGTGGAATGCACCCCTAGGTTTTGTTAAGCTTCCAGCTTTCATTTCCGATATCGGGAATTCGGTGACAATTTCCGATATGGGAAATTCTATTTCCCATATCGGAAATTGAATTCCCGATATGGGAAATTCTATTTCCGATATCGAAAATTGTCACTGAATTTCCGATATCGAAAATTTCCGATATCGGGAATTGCAATTTCCGATATCGGAAATTAGAATTTCCGATATCGGGAATTCGGGAATTCGGAATAAAAAGCACTTTGGCTTGCCATACAAACGACTACGTCCGCATCTAAGTCTAAGAGACTCGCAAATTAGTAGATTATTAATCACATATTCAAGAAAATTAAAGAAATAAAATAGGCTACCGGTAGGCCACGGTGTACAATAGAATAGAATAAAGTACGAAAAGTCACTCGGATAAAAGACTATTTTCATCGTAGATATTGGGCACTCGGCATCATGACAGTCTACAACGTAGGGTACATAGGCACAACGATATGCGGCCCACATGCGATGGAGTTTGTTTTGACAATCCCGAGTAGTATATAAAGCGTGAATTCTTCGCGTAATTTTTAAGCGATAATGTTAATGTATAGGGGAAAAGGTGGAATGAAGTGGGATGAAAGCAAAAGACATGTGGAGGTCAAAGGTCACTTCCGGGTCAAAGGTCACGGGACTTCCGGTGTCCATCTGCGCCTGCGTAGTCGGAGACTAGTAGAAAACAGGGTATTTGAATGGACGTTTTGGGGTCGAGGCGGTGTCATGGTGGGCGTACGGGGTTGGGGAGGGTGCATGTAAAACTAGGAATTGTCCCGAAAAAATAAAAAGCGAAACACGGACTTTTTACTACTACGTGCGGAGAAGACGCATCCCCCCCCCCAATACACACGTAGTAGCTCTATGGGTGTATCCCTATTCTGATCAAACAACAAGGATGACAATCCAATTATTTTATTATCACTAAGGGTACAGCATACTCCAAGCGGAGGTGACGCCATGGGTCTGTATTCAAGCCATCAACGGTTCATCGGTTAATTTGGTCACGTAAAATGTCACATTGGTCACTCGCTCCAATGTCCATTGGGTGTTGGGACGTTGTCCCTATAGCGACGCACCTCTCGTGATTATGAAGGGTTGATCGAACCATGGAGCCTACTATAGACACACGGATGTTGGCGCTGCAACGCGGAGAGGTCACGTGATGAGTAAAACTTTTCCGAAAGAAGAAAAGCGAAACGCGAAACACCTAAAAACATGAGGAAAATCCCCGTCAACTGATTCCAGGCGGGCCCATAGTAGGCCTACGGGTTTGGGAAGGGTGCGAGGCGCTCATCGAGGTCGATCAGGGGATGGGTGGTTAGGTCTCGTATCTGGGTGGGGTGGATGTAAAACTTTCTCCGGAAATTATACGGAAAAACGGATTGTACAGGGCGTCAACTATATGAGATGGGCTCATGTTGGCTCTCTGGAGTTGGGGTGGGTGTCATCATGAAGCTCTGGGTGTGAAGAGGACGCTTGGGGTGGTGTTGATAGGCAGTGACGTAATGTTGCGCATGCCCAGTCGATGAGTTGCAGCGAAAGTGAGCAGTTTGGAGGTGCACAGGGGCAAATTTGAGCGATTGAAGGGTTATATCTCATCAAAATAGGACGAGCAAGGTCTCATATTGAAGCTACTGTGATGTAGACTGTCAATTCTAGAGTCACATTGGTGTGGTTTGTACAGGAAGTGCCGTCAATCTGCGCATGCGCATTTGGACAGTAGCAGCGAAAGAGGGCATTTCAAAGGTGGACAGGGACGTGTTTGGGCAATGTAGAATACGACTTAAGGGATGTCCACTTCATCAGTGACGTCATTGGTGACATCAGTAGTAGAAAAGTGCTGCGTCGCTCGGGTGCTTCCTGAGACATACCTACACCATATACACTAACTCAAAGGGGGCGGTACGGTGTATCACGTTGGGCACACCGGTTCTCGTCAGATCACCGGAGTTAGGCAACGTTGCGTCCGGTCAATACTTGGATGGGTGACCGGGTGCTGTACTGGCTGGGCTGAACAGTGTCCAGAATAATAGGAACAGTGGGCACCATCGAGTCCTGGCATATATGTAGGCGCCGTCGTGATATGACTGCAAGATAGTTGAAAACGACTTTAAATACTACTTACTCACTCACCTCATAGGGGGCGACTCGTGGACCCTGGAGTGTATGTCTGCTCTGAATACCTGAACCCAGACATACTGATGGGAGTGGGTTCAAATCCAACTTCTGATACACACCATTTTACTGGTCATTATAGCCAAATTCAACGCCCAGTACCCTACAGGGGAGGTAACTCTGCCAGGGTAGACAGACCCACCATGTCCTACCCAGAATACCCTATGGCGTTTCGACATGCCACCAGTTAATCCATGGATTAGTGTATATGTAGCCGCTTAGTCCGACGTCCACGATTTGTCCACTGCCGAGAACGTCATTTCTATCAATACTATTCTCTCACTACACTCCAGGCGTGTTCAACGGCCACATACCACTAGTTACCCTATGAGTATAATTTTCATCCATCCGAGTGTGCATCTGTCCGTATCTGCACTTTTTCTACTCCCGAAAGTACTGTATGACTTCACACAACAAGAGCTTTACATACAATTGCCCATATTGGGCCCTGGACTGCCCGAAGACGCTTAGGGGTGCCCAGGGTGAATAGAAAGCCATTCAACACGAACAAGAGCGATCATGACCGAATATTGATGCAACACAAGGGAGCAGTTAGAGATTGGCACGGGCGGGTTCTGATTGAACAAGACCAGAGCATAGGATAATTGTAAGCACACCCATAGCGGTTTCTACAGCTTGGGTGTGTGGTGATGGAGGGGATAAGAAAAGGATTGACATGTAATCCTTGCTGTTGTCCTCTCGTGCGAGCGTGTGTCTGTAGGGATCATTCTCCCAACGTCAGAGTTTGTAACCTCCAAACCGTCGGTAAACAAGACTCTGACTTCACCCCTATACAAATGCCTGGCGCGCAGCCGCGTTGCGTCTTTTCCGCTAAGCCAATGAGAGAGCGTGTTATATTTTCCGGCTGACTACGTCATCACAGCTGATCACCGAGTGGTGACGGGCGGTCATATTGTAAACAACATTTGACAGGCGAGCATTCACGCTGAGAGCTATTGTAAGCAGTAATTGATAATGACCCTGGACAATGGAACAAGCGTGCCTCTTTCAGAAAATTATATTATGGGCATGTGTATCGAATGATATCTGTGTTTCATGTCGCCAGTCTTGAACTCAGTGAGGACGGGTAACACAACACAAACCGAAGTCAACACAAAATATAATATTGAAAAATTACTCTGCCAAAATTACTCATCTGAACTTCAGCAAGGTATATATTATTATGTATTTATGTGCAACAAGTAAGTAATAAAAACAATCAGTGAAGGAGGTGGACGAGACATATGCATCGGAACACATCATTGACCTAATTTCCTCACAGTACTAAATATTAAAATATCTGCAGTTAAATGTGTTCCCCTGGTTTTAACCATAAATAATATTAAGATTTTGTCTGAAAATAACGGATTTCAGTTTAGCAATTGTGCTTTAATTTAATAATTGATTCATTTTTGTTTCAATTGGCAATTCTTTTATCAAACTAACTTATTTAAATTTGCCCAAACTTAAAAATGTTTATCAAATAAATTGGATTTGAATTAAAAAAATGACAATAACAGTATTATCACAATTTTCATTATTATATTTGAAATTTGTATTATAATTTATTATTATTATTTTATTATTATAATTTACCAGTTTATAAACTTACCATCGAATCACCGCATGAACGTCGTCGGCGACAATAGTCGCCGTTCTCTTCCTAGTTTAACAGTAATTCTAGGCTTGAGAATACAAATGAATAAGGGGCCTCCTGTAGTTTTTCTCTGTCGCAATCGACAGGTCCAAGTTATGTGGCAGTAAATCCTGGGGTTCGAAGTACATTTACTTGCTCGTTTATGATGGAAGTTAACTGAGAGATCAAAAATACCAGTCCGGTTTTTTAAACAGGACGCCTCTCAAAGATTTGCCGCTGTTCGTTCTTGTCGATATACAACGCTTATGTTGATTGGCTCGCCGAAGTTACGCTGAGCTTTTCGGAAATCATCAGCCGCATTCGGTAATCTCAACAAGTTCGCTTCATTTAGTAACGGAGGCTGTTGATTGGGTGAGAGCCATGCGCAGAAAAGCTGCGCGCCGCAATTAGCCCCACTTTGACATCAGAGGGTATATACGAAAATAGGGGATATACAATCTGATGCCATGAGAATGGTAGGGATCAACAGCGTTAAGGCGAGAACGGGCGTTGGTTTCTTTAAGGCAGATGCTGAAGGCGTTACCGCGGAGGTCAATAATTTACTCTCAAACGGACTCGAACCCTTTCAAGCCGATTTAAACCGGTTCCATTGTGTATCGGTATAGCGTCTCCATTCCTAGGTCAACAGTTCTCTCCTTTGACGTTCCATCAGGAGCTTCAATATGACCCGTTGTAACTCATATCTGTAATATGCCCGACCCTACGACGACCATGTACCCAACTCCATGGTGCGCCCCAGGCTCGACATGCCCACAGGGTTAGTGCATTTAGGTGCAGGTAGCCGCTTAGTCCCACGTGCACATGCAAATATGCGCTTTCTCTACTACTGCTAACGTCGCAATGACGTCACTTTGAAGTGAGTAACTCTACCAAGCTACACTCTAACCTCACAACACCAGTATGCATGTGTTCAGGTATTCAGAGCAGAGGTACACCCCAGGGTTCACGAGCCGCCCCACTATGGGTTAGCGTATCGTGTGTAGGTATGTCTAAAGGGTGCACCAGAGCGACGCTGCACTCTTTCAACCGCTGATGATGTCACCAATGACGTCACTGGTGATGTGGACATCCCTCACGCCGTATTCTATATCACACCACGACAGCTTCAATGCGCGACCTTACACGCCATATTTAGACCAGGGATGGCCCGCCTCGACCCCACACTCCCACCCCAAATGCCCGCTTTCTATACCACTATCCGACTGCGTATACGACATGAGCAAAAAATATCACTACTCCAGAGAGCTTCAAAATGAGACCTCGCACGACCCATTTTTAGCAGGGATGGCTCACCTCCCAGCCCGAATACCACTCTGCGCACTACCGAACTGCGATCTTTCTATGCTACACCCCAACTGCGGATGCGCAGACTGACGCGACTTAAAACACGTCAGTCCGTCTCTACCTCACGGAAGCTTCAATATGATAGCCCACACGATCCATTTGGACCAAGGATGGTCCCTAAATTGCCCAGACATGTCCTGGCTCAAGCCCAAAATGCGTTGCATGATGAGACTTCCAATAAAAATCCATACCAATCGGCGTTTACATTTTGGCTCTGTAGAGGTAAAAAGTCCGTGTTCCGCTTTGAATTGTTCCGGGACAAATCCTAGTTTTACGTGCACCCACCCAGGATTTGATGGACCTGGAGGAGCGCTTCAAGTGGCCCAATATGGCTCGCTCGACTCCTAAACGTCCATTCGAAGATCTTGTTTAATACTGGTTTCCAAATGCTTTCCAACCTTTCACCCGGAAGTGATCTTTCAGCTCCACATGACCTTTGCTTTCATCCCACTTCATCTCACCTTTCGTCCCACCTTTTCCCCCTTTACAATAACATTACCGCCTCAAAAATACGGCAGAATATAAGCTTTATATACTAGTTTCGCGGATTTGCACTATAACCCAAGTTAACCCATAGACGATACTTTCGCCCCCTCTCCCACCCAAATATTTTTTTTAAACTCAAACTCAAAGCTCAAACTCAAAGCTCAAACTTGCCACACTATATCCTTGGATCAAGATCTACCAGAAAATGTAAAGAAATTCAAGATGTCCGCTTTGAAGACGTCACAGTGACTTCTTCAAAACAGGCTTTTTTGATCGATTTTTCGGTTGTGTATGTACATGTTTTCTTGCAAAAACTGAATGATAAATTAGAAAATAATAGCCTGATGTGAAATTAAATAGATTTTACTCAATTTTTCTCCAAGAAAAGCAGGAATTTTGAAGAAAAATGACACTTTTCTGGTACCCCACATGGCCGCCATTTTGAATTTACCCGCGATCCTCTATGGGGATTATGCAAATAGTCTCAAAAAGACCCCAATATGATAAACTAGAAAGTCGCGGGGTTTCAGCTTTTCTTCATTTGATGTTCCGGAGATAGGGGAGGCCTGGTAGGGTTAACCATTGAAAACTGGTGTAAATATGATAAATATTGATAAAATTTTCTTACTATCCAAGAAAAGACTCGTATGCTTACATTCATGATAATTCTGACAACTTCAGATCGAAAATAATCGAGTTGTCAGTGATTAAAACTGTTTCCTAGAATAAAGAGATATCAAAGCTACCTGAGCCACGCGTTAGTCCACCGCCCGATGCTATCCGGGCAAGTTAGTATTTTCTAAGGATTATTTTGAATTATAGTGCAAACTCGGGATTAAAAGGCCCCACAAACAGAACGAAATGAAAATATAAAAGAAATATAAAAAATCTCAAGAGATTACTGATAATGAGAACGAATTGCACCAACCAATCAGCGAGGAATATGGCTCTTTTAGGCCGCCAATCAGATTCTCGCTTTCTTAGGCTTGTAGGCGAAATCATGCATACTATACATGGAGGCCTCGTGTTTGAGTTAGATCTATAAGTGACGGAAATGTAAGAGGAGAACGAATTATGTGGAGAGAGGCTTTTTTAACCGTGCGAACATTTCGGCGTGGATTCATTAACCCGAAACACCATCTCAGCCACCCAGCTTGTCGAATTTACAAAATAATTATAGGTTTCCCATAAATATTTGGTATCATGGTTTTCACGGGGCGATTTAGTCCCGTAGGGACTAATGGTCCTGTATTGTAGTCAGGAAAAACTTGAGCACATTTGGTACCGTTGCCAGGGTGACTGGTTGTTTATTTAACTGCTTTAGGCTTTGAGAGGAAGAGCAGAAGAAAAGAGTCCTCAAGTTATTCAGCTACTGCAGATAGTTTGGTCAACTATTTTTGCTAGATTTTGTTTCACCTGGTCTATATTAGTGAAGTTAAATATTTTCTGCTATTCTTATATATGTTCATATGTTATTTTCACAGAGATTTCCTGCTTTAGAGCATGAATACAAAATGGATACTATTCAGAGGTTGACTTAGAGTGTTTTCCTGAAAGGATGTCATAAATCACTGGTTGATAAAAACTTTATTTAGAACACTTAACAAATACACAAGAAAATAGTTTAAGGCAGACTTATCATATGTTTGCCATGTTGGCAAGAAATTCTAATTTTCTAGGCTTCCATTCGTGCAGAAATTATATATACTTTTGAACTATCACACAAACATCCCCTCCACCAGACCCTCTATACCTTTTAGAGCATAGTCACATGCATGACACATGCATGACCTAGGTCAGTGGCTTGGTTCACTTAGCTGATAGGGTTACTTGATAGGGTCAACCTCCAAACTTTAGATAGCATGCAGTGCTATACATGTACAAGTCTGCATACAACCATTGTCAGAATAGTACCTTATTGAGAGAAATGTGTGAGACTACAAATTGTATGGCTCTTCGCCATGGGGACTGAACATCAAAGAGTTAGTGGAATTATTCCAACAGCCTATTTTACATTTAAATAGCCCCGTTTCAGTGCCTAAGGCTCTAGTTATTATTTACAGGCATCCTATAAAAAGAGAATTTTAGCAGGTTCGACGATTTTATATGCCCATGGTATAAAATGCTGAATTGTGGCAGGGATGGCCAACCATAGGCTGTTCTGACGAGGTGTCCGTTTTCCAAAGTTTCCGGCCATCACATTATGGGGTGGTTTAATGACCTCCCGTTCAACTATGGCAAGCCGTTTTGGTATTGATTCGTTTATTTTGGATATCAAAGGATCTCTTTCCGATATCAAAAATAAACGAACTACCAAAATGGCTTGCCAAATCCAAATTTGTGATCGTAGGCGTATGGACAAAAATATATAAATACATATATACATTGCCAGGAGTAGTATAAAAAGGAAAATTTCCACAAAATTTCCGCAATTTTGACCTAGCTGGTATGCGGATTATGCCAGTTTGAAAGGCTTTATGTAACACACCAGGGTGTTTGTACTATTTATAGATATCTGTCCGATGTCGGACGGGTAGAAGGAGCAGAGCAAGCTGATGTGGTGATTATTGGAGGCGGAATCGTCGGTACAAGCATCGCCTATCACCTGGCCAAATTCAGCCAAAAGCATGTGGTACTCCTGGAGAAAACTGAGCTTACTGCTGGTTCTACATGGCATGCGGTCAGTTCAAAATATTAAAATAGAAAATTAAATCAATTGGGATATGTGTCACTTGGTAAGTCTAGCAATTACCCTAAGCTGAGTTTTCATTGTGGCAGTATCTGGCCTCAGGAAACTTCTCCATGCCCGCACCTCAGTTCCTCGCCCCTCCATCTATTTCCTTATGCTCGTGACCAATTCCTTGTGCATGGACCAGAAATCCTGGTGCTCGCCCCATCTAATCCTTGCGCACTTGAAATATTCCTCACCCTCGTACAAAGTTTCATGCGCTCGAACAAATTTCTACCAATCTACTTACTTTGGGATAGAACTAGTGCGATCGAGTCCATGGAACTTTGTCCTCGACCGTGGGATAATTCACGTTCGCAAGGGTTGAATGGGGAAAGCGTCAAGATTTCTGGTTCATGCACACGAACTTGGTCCCGAGCACAGGGAAATGATGGAATTAAGGTGCAATGCGTGGGAAGTCTCCTAGGCCTGAGTATTGTAAAACTGTATTTCTCAGGATTGTATGGGTTGCGTCACTGCT